>BLKM01000529.1:2611131-2672875 GCA_013340265.1 Coptotermes formosanus
CTTGCTGAAAATCAGTGTGCACTGTGAAGGTCCTGCAACCGGCCAGCTCCATCAAGATGTTCTTTGGCTTTGCTCCATCCTAAACAAAATACTGAGTTGATACCAAATTCTGCGTTGCTCTGCATATTTTCTATGATACATTCTCTAATATTAACTTAAAATTTTTTGCCCAAACGCGAATATCCCTACATTATCAAAATTTCTTTCTAATTCAGCCCTCAAAACACAAAACTCTGCACCAGTTCTCAACTTATTTCCCCTTCTCCCTACTCTTAACAATTCTCTTTCCATCACTTGACCTTCTCTCCCCGGCGCTTCGCTTGACGCCCAGTCTGCTTGCACCGGAATGGTAAGGGAGCATTGCCTGGGAACATTGACACCTACAAATTCCATTTTACCATCATCATCATCATCATCATCATCATCATCCATCACGATTTAGGCCTTAATAGACCTGTTTCGGCCTCGTCTAATAGTCTCTTCAGAGGTCTTCCAAGTCGCCTTCGTCCATTTTGTCTATAATTCGGCATTATTTTGGGCACCCTGTTGTTGTTCGTTCTCGTTACATGTTGTAGCCAATTGGATTTGTATCTTCTTAGTTTCTTACCAACTGGTTGTACTTTCAACTCGTCTAAAACTTCTTCATTCCTTTTGTGTGTCGCGAAATGTGTCTCCCGCCGTTCTTGTGAAAATCTCGTCTCAGTTGACGTCAGTCGGTTTTTATTCTTTTGCCTGAGGGTCCAAATGTGGCTTCCATATAGAAGAATGAGGAGTGCCAGTGCATTATATATTTTTATTCTTGAAAATTTATGGATCAAAGGTGGTTTAAACGTGTTGTTAAAATTTCCAGTATTTCAGTAAATGTTGATACTTTTTGTTGAAAATCTTCATTTTCGTAAGAAATTCCACAACTGAGATACTTAAAATTCTTTATTTATTGTGAACTTTTGTTATCCACGATAATTTTACATCTTACTGGGTCTTGTCCTAAAAATGACGTTTATATGTTGCTCAAAGAAACATGAAATTGCTGAAAATCATAAACAAGAATATCGTACCATTAGACACAAGTCCGAACTCCTGACAACGCCGTGAAATACCAAAAATAAATGAATAAATGATTAAGCAAATGCAAAATTTGTATGTCTTTTCACGTATATACCAATACCACATTTTATCTACTCTTTTGAACCGTGGGGTAAATAAGAGACGGAATTTTTTTGGTATCTAGTAGACTCATAGGACCGGTAGGTTCTGGAGGACGACTCCGTTTTCTCCGTGGCATTAATTATATTTCATCGTTGTTTGACGAACGAATTTGGCAAGCTGTTATTGAAAGCATGAAAAAATATCTGTACAGTTATTCATTTTTTATCATTACAGTGTAAAAACATAAATTCGGACCACGTTTTGTTCAGTGGCCGTGTTCTTGGTACTGCACTTTCAGCAAATACGACAGTAACTGGGGTCATATATTTACGACACCTCTTCGTGTGGTCGGTTTATATTTGTGCTCCATCCTGTTTGCAACGTAAGGGCATGCAGTCATGTTTTGAGCAGTGGTTTAGCCGCTGGGAGAGAGAGCATATTTGAAGGCATGACGTGCCTGTGTTATTTCCTATGATGGATGGACAGTAATTTCGGTTTGTGCGGTGGGTCGTATTTTATGATATGGTATTACGAATATTGTATATTATAGATCCAGTATTACCTGCTTCTATAGTGCTGACCTTTCGGTCCCTGCAATTTGAATAGCTTCGAAATGGCTTTTGTTTATGTAATTGTAGGGAATACATTTTGGTCAAGTGTTTTTGATAAAAGAGAAGCTAAGGTTATCAATAAGTGTGGCTTATATATTACATTAGGTTCTGTAACCATAAATTTAGGCTGTTTATAAGTGTAACAACCTCTCAGTAGTGGCAGACCAAAGCAGCGTGGTGTAGTGAATAGGTCCCTTCTTATCGCGTGGGACGTTAATGGTACAATATTTGATACAATCTATGCTTATTGGATACACTGTTCACGTTTTTTCTTCCCTTAAAGGAGATCACGTCCGTTTTATATTATCCCTTTAAAGACGAAGTGTATCTCTTTTATAAAAGGACTCAGTGCGTACCGCGCTGTAAACACCACACTTCGGTTATAAAAACCAGTCTCTTAATGTTTTATAAGGCAAAAGTTGCTGTTTGTTCTGAGATCCGTACAAAACACATAAACGCAATGTAGGCACCAGGTAGAATTTATTAATGTTAAACCTGGTCGTATGTAATGTTACCGCTAGGCTTTAAAAGGTTAACTGTACCTTTTCTTAATAAATTGTCGCTGTGTGCCTGTAGCAAAAGAAATGAGCGTAAAATTCATGAATTAAAATAATGTGTGTATTACTGTGCTTAACATAGACAAGAATGTCTCAGAAAGTACGTACAGTGAGTGCGTAGTGTTTGTTGACTATGTTCTACGTAGCCGAATTTCCGTAGATCTGAGATTAATTAATTGATTGCGACTGTGTTTAAAGACAGCAGTTGTTTGGCACTGGAGAGGGTGGTGATTGATTTGGTATGTGAGTTACAGGCAGGTAATTCCCAACACAACTACATGCCTCTTGCATAGATTTCTAGTTGTACACATCTATCAGTTATCACATTTTTTTTTAATTTTGCTTTTATGAAATTTTATTACGTACTGAGGTAAGGTTCCTGTATATAGGTTTGTCGGATACAGCTTCACAGTCGCCATGTTTGTAATAATAGACTATCATCTCTCTTCATACATAACGTGTATGGTGTATCTTTGTACCAATTTTTTTTTTTACAGAAGGTCATTATTGTATCTGGCAAAACAAATCACTCCTTCACTGAGACCGTTTCGCATGTCTGCACGCAGGGCTGCGTCTGCTACTCCTGCAGTTTGCTGTGCGTCGAGGTTCACGTGATCTAATTCAAAGCGTTGCCGTTAACGTTAGGTTTATAATGATCATAAATGAAGAAGCTTCTGGAAATGTTTTCTTTTTGCCCTCGCAGGCGTGCGTCACATTTCACAAACACGTTGTTCACTGCAAATCTAAGTTTTATAAGTTGCTCATCGGAAGATTGCTATTGGCAGTTGTCGGATAAAATGCTGTCCCTGAACTACGGTACGAATAATATATGACGATGTCCCGCAACATAAATAAGCTGTTATCCAGCGATTATTATTATCTGAGAGTATATATCATTATTTTCTCTGATCTTAAATTCGTTTCACATTTTCGGACTCTAGGAACTAGGTCTTTGTTCTGAGCTAGAAAAACAAATAGCATATGGAAGAATATAACGAAAGTAGATATTTTAAACATAAAATATGACACTTGCATACGTTTATGTTTGGACACAATTCGAAAAAGTGACTTCTTATAGTTTGGGTTCTACCTGAACCTGCAAATGTTTATTTGTTCGTTTGATGAAGATTGTGTCATCAGAAGAAAATTCTGAGCAAAATTAATGCATTTCACACGCTCAGACTCGGTTTGTGTCTGATTCATTTGACCTTCCGTCTACAACTACATATCTGGAGTGCTATCTTTATTTTGCTTTTCGACTGATTTTTATAAATGTTTTTATCTTTCCGGCTTATGCTTTCAGCTCCACCAATCTGATCCTCCATGGTTTCAGTACATATGATGAAAAGCCTTAATATGCAATTTTCTCTACTCTCGTTTCATTTCCATACCCTCCCCAGCACCCTGTCTGCAAGCATACCTGTGGTCCTCGCTTTGTACAAAAGACCAATTTACCCACCAGTGCGAACCAATGGAGATAACACAACACTTCACGTGAGTAGAAGTTTCATGAAAAACATGGACTTTGAATTAAACTTTACCAAACCTAACTCTAGTGTGTTAACTGCCAGTAAAGTCACTTTTTGTAGGACTTTAGTTTGCTTAGAATGCTACTGTATCATAGTTTTATTTTAAATGTCCGAAATTAGCTGATAGACAGGATTAATCGTAAACTTTTTGAAAGGTTACTGGCCAAGCGGTTTAACTGCCGACGACTCCTTGATAAAGGACCAAACTGTTGTGAACTAAATTGTTATTCATTTGTCATATCAAGTTCAAATTGTGACAGGTTTAATGCTGCTAAATAACATACGTCAGCAAAATTTCCATGAATAAACCGCAAATCTCGTAACGTCCGGATGGTCACGTGGCACGACTGGGCTAAAATCGTAACGCTGGCAACACTGAAAACAGTAAATCTGTGAACTGGTCTAGGCGAATAACATAAATGTGTGGCATACCAGCGCGGGATGTAACGAGACTTCATTATGTGCAAAATAATAGCTATCCAGGCAGGCATTCAACTGGCTCCACTGTCCATGTCTCTTACAAACCGTTTTTTGTCTGACAAGTTACAAGATTGGTTCGTTCAGTTTTTGTAATGTTGTACTGAAGTAGCACATACTAAGTAAAAAACTCCGGATTTTATAAGGTGTGTCTTGCACCTTAACTCTATGACATATCTTGCACCTTAACTCTATGACATATCTTGCACCTTAACTCTATGACATATCTTGCACCTTAACTCTGTGACATATCTTGCACCTTAACTCTATGACATAATCCTCGTTCAGAAGCTGATAGTTGCTCGACCTTTTAAGAAATTCTCCGGTCTTTATGGAATGCAAAAATTCATGTCGTGGCACTGTACGTGTGATGAGTCAGTTAAATCCAATCCACACCCGCACGTCTTATGTCTTAAACATTCAAGCTAATATTATATATTCGTGTTTCGAAGTGCACCCCTTCATACATGTATTCCGACTACAAATTTTAACAAATTTTTGCCTCTCCCATGTATTTTGCATCTACTACCCTTATAATTTGCTTTTATTTGACCATCCCATTAATAAGTCAGTTTAGTTACTTGTTTATTTACGTGCTGTTTAAGCAGCTTATTGGTGAATTACAAAAACCGTAAAAAGACAACAACAACAACAACAAACAAAAACAAGAGTAAAGCCAGGAAAAGGAGAGAAAGCGTTACAATTAATTTATTTAAAATCCAAAGACAAAACGAAAGAACGACGAAAGTCTGCGTATTGTTTAGGGGACAAAGTAGCTTCAGGTGAGGATGTTCGATAGATGTAGCGGTATCACGTAACATGAAATGTGATTTATTGAAAAACAAATTGTCCTCTTGGTATGCCATTAATAATGTCTGTGACATTAATTGTAATGTTAATGATATTTCTTAGCGCCATCATTCGACCAGGACTGAAATGCAGTTTACGGTACGATATGGAGTGAAAGAATGAAATTATTCGATTCAGTTCAGTTCAGTTGAGTTCAATAATTATATTTTAGCCTGTTGACTCAATATTAAAATAGTAATAGATTATTTATTTATGGCTGTAATTAGCATAACTACATTAATAACTAGTTAAGCAAAATTTAATTTTCTTGAATATAGGAGTATCTCTGCACATGACATTAGCGGCTGGTGCATATCTTGCAGAAGGACAGTTGCTACATTTTCAACCAACATTGCACACAGTCAGATCGCTTTCAGTACTAGCAGACAGTAAACTGGTTCCTTCCGGTAGCCACGACTGTTTATTTGACATAGTAACTGTAGCAAATCCGCGCTTTTTCTGTAAAATAATACATTGTTTCGCCACCGAGGCTAATTTTTTTTTCTGTGTCCTGCCACCGCTAGTTTCCTTTCGTTATCCCCCATGCCAGGCTTTCTTAACTTTCTTCCCTCAGAACGGTCCTGGGTGTAATCGCATCTGGGCGGCCACAATTCCAATATAGCTAATTCAGTTTTCTACAGGCTTGTGGCTAACAGAACTTACCTTCACACTCATGGAGGGGGAATGAAATACGGAAAGAAACGGGCAACCACAAAGTACTGGGTCGCCAGTGCTCATTAATAGCAGCACAGTTATTTTATTCACTTTGTAAGCTACGGGATTTTGTCTGTTTTCATCTATGAATATTTTAGTGTCGAATAAATTATAGGTAACATATGCATGCATCAATTGGACCGATCATGTGAGAAATGAGGAAGTATTAACGTGGGGACAAGGAGGAGAGGAATATCCTACGTACAATAAAATGAAGAAAGGCTGACTGGATTGGTCACATCTTGCGTAGGAACTGCCTTCTAAAACACGTTATTGAAGGAAAGATAGAAAAAATGATAGAAACGAGGGAAGACGAGGAAGAAGATATAAGCAGCTACTGGATGACTTTAAGAAAACTGGAGAATTCTGAAATTGAAAGAGGAAGCACTACGTCGCACTCTGAAGAACTCGCTTTGGAAGAAGCTACGGACTTGTCGTTAAGACCGAGTATGGAATAAATGAATATATATATATATTTTACACATATATCTATGTGATTGTTTAATAATATTCTATAAACATATCAGTCATGCAGTTTTTCATTATTTTAATTTTTTTATCCATTTATTGCCTTCTCTTACGTCAGAATGTTCTCAGCACTTCGTTCTCAAGCGCTTTTATTCTGAATAACGCCTTAGACCAAGATTCACAGCCATGCACAAGCACAGAGAAGTAGAGTTGTGTGTAATTTAATCGTTACACAGTCCACTAAATCACTAGATGGACATTGGGAATGCCATTTATTTTTAGGTACCCTAAAATACGTTGCAGTGTTGCTCTCGTAAGACACGTTGCAGTGTTGGTCTCGTAAGACACGTTGCAGTGTTGGTCTCGCAAGACACGTTGCAGTGTTGGTCTCGTAAGATACGTTGCAGTGTTGGTCTCGTAAGACACGTTGCAGTGTTGGTCTCGTAAGGCACGTTGCAGTGTTGGTCTCGTAAGACACGTTGCAGTGTTGGTCTCGTAAGATACGTTGCAGTGTTGGTCTCGTAAGATACGTTGCAATGTTGGTCTCGTAAGGCACGTTGCAGTGTTGGTCTCGTAAGACACGTTGCAGTGTTGGTCACGTAAGACACGTTGCAGTGTTGGTCTCGTAAGATACGTTGCAGTGTTGGTCTCGTAAGACACGTTGCAGTGTTGGTCTCGTAAGACACGTTGCAGTGTTGGTCTCGTAAGACACGTTGCAGTGTTGGTCTCGTAAGACACGTTGCAATGTTGGTCTCGTAAGATACGTTGCAGTGTTGGTCTCGTAAGACATGTTGCAGTGTTGGTCTCGTAAGATACGTTGCAGTGTTGGTCTCGTAAGACACGTTGCAGTGCTGGTGTCGTAAGACACGTTGCAGTGTTTTACGTACCTTTTACGATTTATTTCACCAAGGAGGGCTTGATTTTTAGTTTTGGTTGTTTTCCATTATTTGAACTGATTCACAAGAATATTTTGCATACAATGTGCCCTTCATTTTCTCTACCGTTCCCAAGTTATGTATCTGTCATATATAAAAAGTCTTGACGTCACGTGTGATTACGATGGAAAGAATGGTCTTTCACACATCGTAATATTTAGTACTTAGGTAAGCAGATGGAACAACAGTTTTTGCGGCAATGTAATTATCACGTTGCTCGCATAATCTCCAGTTCTTATTGTAACTGTATGACAACGCGATGTGTATATTTTCCAACCCTATATTTTAACGAAGTCTGTCGCCTTGAGTCAGAACACGGTCTCTTCATTTTACTCCGTTTTGACTTGCCATTTCTCTTTCTCCAGTTTTGCGGTTTTAACGCTCTTCAATCTGTCAGCCCCCTCTGGTATTGACATGTAAAAAATTAATTGATTTTAAGTTTTCAGAGTGATTTAGGTTAATATTGATACAATTTTTAGCTTTCCACACCGTGTGGGAGTGTAGTATGTTACCAGGTTTCTGAATTACTTGTTGCTTCCATCTTCAGGACCAAATCCCTTAGATCCTGAATTTCGAAGCAAAGTATTCTTAAGAAACGTCCGTTTCAGAGTGGAATAGTTTCTACTGGAGGACGGTGACAGCATTTTCTTTTGAAACGTGAGAAGCAGGTCTCACTTTCACACGGTGCCAAAGCCTCCGAACGGGATCAGCATATTACTATGACGATTTGATTTTAAACTCTGTTAATGTTGTTAAACTTTGTTTAACTTGAATTGAATTGGGACCCTTATACCTATATATTCTTCCTCAATACGATAACTCTTTATCACTTGTTACAGCATCGTTTCACGTCCTTGAACTTCGTAATTGTCAAATAAAATACATACGTTACAGTCTTTTCAATCCGCTTGTGTTAAGAATCATCCTGTAGGTGATCTCTGGGAGTTATTTAACCTGCTGAGAGTGCCTTGTCTTTGCCAATAAAATTTTTATGAAAACAAATGTAACTTTCATAACACGAGACACTATAGACATTTGAGGTTCACGGTGCATCGGACATAAACCCTTCTCTGCTGTAATGCAGCACCGTCTTGTTCCCTCAGGACCAGGGAGATGGCAAGACAAGAGCGACTACGTGGAGAGGTTTCTGTCCAGTGCTTTCGCTTTATGTTCTTCCTCCAGATATACATGCCTTCGTGAGGGATATTTTCTACAGTAGTCTGTCTGCATGTAAAATAGGTCTACTGTGACCACATAAGAATTGCTGTGATGAAGAAAATAATGACATTTACAGTGTTCTTGCTTTATGGTGACCATTAATTTGCGCGGAAAGTACGGGAATGTAACTTGGTGCGTGGAAGTAAGACTGTGAGCTCAAGACACGTCCCATGGACAGAACTGCGATGGCGTAGTTTTAGATTTCTTGATGAGTACTAACCGTTTATTACTATGGAATTTCCTGACGCTGTATCACGCAATATTGTTACTTTTACACCGCTAGACATAACCGTCACTGGCTGTGTTGCATGTCTGTGAGTAGTTGAGTGTTTTACGTTTGTTAGCATACGCGACTAGGGCAACGGATGTTTTGTTCTATCGTAATAGCTATCACAAAGCTGACCTCCCGCTGTCTGACAAGTATGTTTGTGGGAGTGAACTAGTTCAGGTTTCCTGCGCAGTCGCACATTCGCGGCCACTATAAAATAAACAGGAGGACATTTTTGCCTGTTACGATACTTCATAGCCGATCCCAGTGGCCGCGAAGTCTAAGGCGTAGGTCTGCGGCCGAGCGCTTGCTGGGATCGTGAGTTCGAATCCCACCGGGGGCATGGGTGTTTGTCTCTTGTACAGTGTTTGTGTTGTCAGGTAGAGGTCTCTGCGACGGGCCGATCCCTCGTCCAGAGGAGTCATACAGAATCTAGTGTGTGTCTGAGTGTGATCAAGTGAAAAATCAAACCCTCTACACCTGCTGTGAACAGGTAGGTAGAAGGGGGAAGGACTACAGAGACAAAACGATACTTCATAATGAAAATCTGTATTTATGTAGGAAATTCTATATTGTCCTAAAACTACTGGATACACTATTTATAAACTAGATGTATATTTAAGACTTAGCGATATGCCGGCTAGAAACGAGATCAAGTTTTTGAGCGTTATTTTAATCAACAATAACTTGAAGTAAACGCATACTGAGGAGGTCTACGTTCGTCTGCATGTCTTACCTCCGCATTTCCTGGACATATTGCCAAGGAATTTGGTATTGGGATCTGCGATGTTTACACAATTTGTTTTAAACATCCCATTCGGTAAATATTTAATGCAGTACAAGAACTGCGCTACAAGCCAGCAGCTCGAGGGTCCGGTTCCCCTTGGAGTCCTTGGGACTTTTCTTTGACTTAGTTTTTCCGGCCGCACTATGGCCCTGGGTTCGACTCAGCCTCTAATGGAAGTGAGTACCAGGAGGATCTCCTGAGGGTAAAGGCGGCCGGTGCGTAGGGCTGGCAACCTTATACCACCTTCGTGTGCCGATTGTCTAGATATTCTGGGAGCCTCAACTTCCTGGAACCCTAAGGGCCTGTCCAGGCCTGTAATGGGATTGCTTTACCTTTACAAGAACACGTGGTAGGATATGGGGTCCTCACTGCGGTGAATAGAGTGGTGGTGGTTTGCTGGGTGTGTAGTCTGGTGGAAAGGTACCAGCATCTCTGGCGGATATGGTCTGTATCCTCGAAATGTTTTGTACTCTTATACCAGAACACAGGGAGTCACGTCCCAGAAGACCACAGTGTTCAGGAAAGACCATTTCTGTCATCTGAAGTACTGTTATCTTTGCAAGAATAAGTAACCTGTGTTGATACAACGAATTAACATAAAAACCAATAAACTGTGCAGAGGTCGAATTCAGAATATGTGTGCTCTCCAGAGGGGAATGAATGGATTCCTTTTTTGTATTACATAAATTTTTTTTGCGACTGCTTGCATGTGGTTCAAGTGACTTACACCGCTTTACTTATTCAAAGAATTCTTTATAGAACATGAACGTAAAATGCAATTAAAGCCATTTTGTGGGTACAATGGGGCAGCAATGGCGAGTCTGCATAGCTTCGGTTTTTTTTGTCCGAACTAGCAGAGTAAGCCACAGAAAAGGGGGAATTCCACTCTTGTGGTCCTTTGGGAAAGTTCTGCGCCTACCGGATGACAACAGGAATACCTCCCTAGGGAAAACAAACCTAATATACTCCATAGAGGACCATTACGGGGTTACTGGTTCTAATTAAACACGTTCCTACTTTTTCAGCGCACTTCAGCTAATAGAGAACGCTGTCAATAGGTCCAACCACTGGTGAAATAAAGAAGGATGGACTGATTGATAGAATTTGTGTATGGAAATATATTCTGATTTACTCCCCTGGCTTTTGCATTTTTCTATTCATATATGCACTCGCTCTTCAGTTCATACTAGTACTTACAATGTACGGTAAATCCCCCCAGAATTGGAGTAGTAATAAATTTAGATATTTCAGTCATGCGTATGTGCCACTGAGAAAAAACATATGTGCTTAGGGCTTGTAACATAATAGGTGTCTCATTTTATTAGGTAGATTTTATAAATAAATTTAGATTAAGAATAGTATTAATGTAACTGAAATTAATTTTTATCCAGTAAAATACTTGTCTGAAGTAAGGAATAATAATGTTCATATAGAAATACTCTTGGTCCTATACTTGACGTGTGATTTCTTTCTTGATCATAAGTTGACATTAAACATTCGGAGCACAATATGAGAATTTACTGCTAAAAACCTTGTCTTGGGTATTATTTCTACAGACAATCCGTCAACTGGCCCTTTAGTGTGTGTTAGAATGCTAGAGGTTCATGATTAACCCTTTAAAGACGAAGCGTATCTGTTTTATATAAGCCCTCAGTGCGTACCGCGCTGTAAACACTCTCCACTTCGGTTATAAAAACCAGTCTCTTAATGCTTTATAAGGCAAAAGTTGCTGTTTGTTCTGAGATCCGTACAAAACACATAAACGCAATGTGGGCACCACGTAGAATTTTTTAATGTTAAACCTGGTGGTATGTAAAGTTACCGCTAGGCTTTAAAAGGTTAAATTACAGAGTGACTATTTACATATTTCTGAGTAGATGGGTTTGATAAATGCAATCGACAACATACAACGCTGCAATGCCGACCGAAGCATAAGTACCTCATGAATGCTTTGCAACTTTAATAAAATTTAATTGACTCTTCACTCCATTAATTTGGAAATATGTTCAGAAACTTCTATCTGTTTTGTCGGTAAATTTAGACACTGCTCTGCCGACCAAGGCAACTTCTTCTGGTTCTTCTTAACAACAGCTGCCATCTGACTGTGCCATTGTAACTGAGATTTTGATGTTGCCACGGAAAAGTAACTACCGTTTTCAGTCACAACCCAAAGTCTATTGTAACCGTGGAAATTCAGTATGATAACCATGGCAGTGATGTGTGTGTGTTCACGTCACATGCTCCTAGACTAACCGCGTTGTGTAAGGCAGATACAGTATTAACCTTTTAAAGCCTAGCGGTAACTTTACGTACCGCCAGGTTTAACATTAAAAAATTCTACGTGGTGCCCACATTGCGTTTATGTGTTTTGTACGGATCTCAGAACAAACAGCAGCTTTTGCCTTATAAAACATAAAGAGACTGGTTTTTATAACCGAAGTGGAGAGTGTTTACAGCGCGGTACGCACTGAGTCCCTATATAAAACAGACAAGCTTCGTCTTTAAAGGGTTAAATATCTCGTCCTTATAAAGAGATGGCGAGCGCTTCTTCTCCTTATAGGAACTGAGTTTATGTATATAATTTAGGTGCTTGTAAATATGTAGAGTGGTTTAAATCGTCGTGTTACGTAGCATAAATATCTGTATCGCTGTGTACAAAATTACTGCCTACAAAATGTATCATTCTTGTAGACGAAGGGACAAGAGTGATACGTCGTGACACTGAACATCATAATCTGCAGATATTAATTCTGAAGACTTTGTTACTTCGGCGCAAATTCAACACGTCATGCCATGTTTAGTCTTTCTGAACAACTAACTGCCTGTGATTTCAAGCTTTCGTCGCGATGTTGATGAGATCTGAGCTTTTGTGGGGTGTTAACGCAGCGTCGAGTGGTAATCCTTTACTGACGTTTCGGGGCGACGTATCGATCCAATCTTCAAATGTCGAGAAGTCCAATGAAGCAAATTCTTGACCCTTTAAGATGAGACCGATACATTGTCCCGAAACGTCGGTAAAGGATTACCATTCGACACTGCTTAATACCCCAGAAGAGCGCAGATATTAGCCTTTTAAAGCCTAGCGGTAACTTAACATACCACCAGGTTCAATATTAAAAAATTCTACATGGTGCCCACATTGCGTGTATGTGTTTTGTACGGATCTCAGAACAAACAGCAACTTTTGCCTTATAAAGCATTAAGAGACTGGTTTTTATAACCGAAGTGGAGAGTGTTTACAGCGCGGTACGCACTGAGTCCTTATATAAAACAGATACGCTTCGTCTTTAAAGGGTTCATTAACTGGCTGCCGCCGTAGGAAATGTGAATGGAATGTGAAATGTGAAGTTAATTTTTGCGGTGTGGCGCTGTAAGATTATCGCTTCGTGTCCTGTAGTTTGTTGCGTTGTGGTGGTCACAAGAGCCATCAGTCTTGCTGGGAATTATGAGTAAATTTGTCTTATATTCTTATATTCTTCTTTCGAACTTAATGACCTGTAATCATCACCAAATATTATTCGGGTAATAAAATCGAGAGGAATGAGATGGGCGAGGCATGTAGCACGTATGGGGGAAAAGCGAGATGAATACAGGATTTTGGTGGGGAGACCTGAGGGAAGGCGACCAATTGCGAGACCCAGGCGTAGGTGGAAGTATGATATTAAAATGGATATTCAAGAAGTGTGAGGGGGGACATGGACTGGATTGAGCTGGCTCAGGGTAGGGACAGGTGGCGGGCTCTTGTGAATGCGGTAATGAACCTTCGGCTTCCATAAAATGCGGGGAATTTTTTGACTAGCTGAGCAACTGTTAGCTTTTAAAGAAGACCTCTGCTCCATGGAGTTAGCTAGTTAGTTAGTTAGTTAGCTAGTTAGTTAGTTAGTTAGTTAGTTAGTTAGTTAGTTAGTTAGTTAGTTAGTTAGTTAGTTAGTTCTTCTTTCGAATCCACTGTTACAGTGGAGGCGGCTGGGGTGGCGTAGTCGGTACAGCGAGTCGCTACGGACTGGAGGGTCCGGAGTTCGAAACACGGTGGGGGAGAAATTTTCCCTACCCGTCCACACCGGCCTTGGGTCACACCCATCCTCCTGTATGATGGGTACCAGGTCTCTTTCCCCGGGTGTAAAGCGGTCAGGGTGTGGCATTAACCACCTACCACCATTTAGCACCGATGTTCAAGAAAGAGTAGAGCTATAACTCTACTCCAGCGCTGAGCCTTCATGGCCTGCTAAATGGGAAAGTTTACCTTTACCTTTACTGCTCCAATTGAACACTGACTAAAACCACCAACGGAACTTATTCCAAGGGACTGATTTACTCAAGAACTCTTAGAATATATAGTCGCATGATCAACGTGCGAGAATTAATCGATGTTGTCATTTGTTACAGAATGGTATCACTATTATGTGTACAATACTTTCTTATATCTTTATATTTTTTCTGATTAGTCCTCCTAATTATTTTTAAACCAATTGTACTGTGTTCTGAAACTACCAAGCACTGGCTTAACCTACAGCTTATACTGTACTTTACTATTTTATCGGTTATGTTTATGTATGAGTCCTACACCATCATATTGTACCATATATATGAACAACGGTTTTAAATACTGCAGTCGCTTCTTGAGATCTCAAAAGGCAGTAACTGCTCTTCCGCTACTCCCTGTATATAGGCCCGGTGATGGTCATATGGACGACCGAAACGTGTAACCTTGTACTATATTATTTTTATTAATAACAATGTTATAAGTTGTGAAGACTGCTTTTATTTTATTTTATATTTTAGTGTTTTATTTTATATTTTACTACTTTCCTATATTACAAAGAACTGCATTATTATCAGGTATGCGTCCAGTGTGGTGTATCATATTTACACATATTTTGTGGGGCACAGAGGAGTGAAATGAGTTGATGGAGCACGAGATTCTGCAGTACTCGTCTGTGTGTCTGTGTGTGTGTGTGTGTGTGTGTGTGTTTGTAATTAACGAAGATGAATGATGTTGGCTTTTGCGATGAAATGTAGTCAAAGCGTATGCCTTGACCTCAACTTCCTTAATTGAACTGTGCTATAATAGACACAGAGCGTGTGAATAAAGCAGCCTTTGTCATTTGTCTATAGCGTTTAGTGTGCAATGTAACAGAGTTCCTCTTGCTGAGTCTAGCAATATCCTTTCTCTCTCTCTCCCTTTCTGTAACATAAGCAATCATTTGTAGACGGCCAGTGAATGTATTGTTACCCTTCGCACTGCGCTTCAATAAATACAGTCCGATATCTGTGTTACTGTTAGGCTGTTCTAGAGAAATTATGAGCTGATGTGAAACACGTACTTTGGTTATATAAATGTGGCAAGAATATTAGACAATTCGCATCATTTACTGCTAACTGGAGTATAATTCGTATCTTAGTTAATATCAAGTGAAACTATTTTACATCTTCACACTCACTGCCTTTAACCCTTTAAAGAGAAAGCCTGTCTGTTTCATATAAGGACTCAGTGCGTACCGCGCTGTAAACACTCTCCACTTCGGTTATAAAAACCAGTCTCTTAATGTTTTATAAGGCAAAAGTTGCTGTTTGTTCTGAGATCCGTACAAAACACATAAACGCAATGTGGGCACCACGTAGAATTTTTTAATGTTAAACCTGGTGGTGTGTAAAGTTACTGCTAGGCTTTAAAAGGTTAAAATCAGTTTTATTGTACTTCAAATATGCTTGTTTATTTCCAGTAGTGTTTTTCTGTCAGGGTTTTGGACTAAACGTTTGCGTGAAATCTGTCCTCTTCATTTCATGCTGTATGATCTATCTACGTCATCCACAAAGCTCCTTGTGAAACGGGTTTTTTTTCAGCCGCCTATTTCTTACTATGTCTTAGATCCAAATGTTATCCTAACAACATCCTTGTTCTTTATTTTTTTACAATAGAAATATTTAGCCGGACGACAAATGTAATTTGTGCTAGACACTACGACACGTCTTTAGTGCTCTTGGAATAGAAATGTAATTACGTTATTTAATTGCCTTTGGCATGACTTGGAAGTGGAAAGAAAAAAATGCCGGTAGTTCAATTAGCATAGAGTTTCATTTCATAATTAAACTGCACAATTCGGGCGTGTAACTTCATTTAAATCTTGCTTATATATATATAGTGTCGAATGTGCGATGTTCATATAGAAAGAACGCTTCCGAAAAATGTATTTAAACGCTTTCGCAAATTTGCAAAAAACAGCTGTTATCTTCAACATGTCTCCTGTCTGTCGATCCAAATGGAGGAACTCCGCTCCCACCGGGTGGATTTTTGTGAAATTTTATGTTGCGGGGTTTTACTAAAATCTGTGCAGAAAACTGAAATTTGGGTAAAATCGTACGGAAATGAAAGGCGGTTTGCGTGAAGGAAATGTGTACTGGTAATTTCTTTTTCTATTTCGGACTCTGGAAAAACTTGTCTGAACACATCAACTTCAGATCATTCCAGTTATCGAACCTAAACTGCTTGAGAGAAATACGTTCTTGCGACACGAATGATATCACCTTGAAAGGAGCGTCCTTGATTCACAATTCGACTATATGTTTTTAGACATGAACCCTCTCTGGTGTGCGTAGACTCACGTATGTGGTTTCCTGATCCTCAATTTATGTAAAGTGTTTTATTTCTTTAAGCAGAACAGCGACAATTAGCCTGTCCAAAGAAGATTTAGTTCACTTCGCTTCCTCACTCACTCACTCACTCATTCTCACTCACTCACTCACTCACTCACTCACTCACTCACTCACTCACTCACTCACTCATACTCACTCACTCACTCACTCACTCACTCACTCATTCTCACTCACTCATTCTCACTCACTCACTCACTCACTCATTCTCACTCAGTCACTCACTGTTTCAGGAATGCTTATTTTCATAGTATCCTGTTGCACGATTCAATGGGTACCAGGGTTTTCCCAGGCGTAAAGCGGCGCAGGCGTGGAGTTAATCCCTTACCGCCACCTAGTGTCAAAGTTAAGAATGACCGCAGCTATACCTCTGCTGTCCCTGTATGCCATCAAGGCACAGAAAGGGACAAATTTACCTTTCTGCCTTCAGCCTTATCTGTTACATGATTCCTGCTGTGTCAGACACACTGTGTGTCAGAAGCAATGTCGAAACGGAACAAAGTAGACACGATGTTACAAGTCGAATGGGGAACTACATTCGCAGGCAGCCAGTAGTGTCTCTTCTGAGACCTGCAAACAGAACCGGAATGCAAGTCGTCAAGCCGCGAAGTTTATGAGTTGAGAACACTGCGCTGCTGACGAGCCGCGAGCAACGAAGTTACACAAACACGTTCCCGTGTGTATCCAGCTCCATCATTGTCAGCTGTTAAATAGAACAGAAATCTAATTTTCTGTTCGTTAGTATAGTTATTAATTTATTCGGACGTGCTGTTATGCTATGCAACATAAGGACGGTAAATAGTAATATTTGAACAGGATGGACACACATTTTATTTTCTGTTTGAAATCGTGTTACATCAATGCAAGGTTTGCACTTGACGAGTAAACACAGACTTTAATTCAGTCTCAGTGATTTAAATATTCCTTTTGCAGTGGTGAGCAGGCTTGCCTTCTGCTACACGTTTTGGCGAAAACTTTCCCTAGCGTTTTGATTTATACGTGTATTATTTCTATTGGCGGTAAATTTTTCGTTTTTATGCAGAAGAGCGTTTATATGCCCTTGTAAAATGTGCTTTATACGTATTTTTCTTCGTTATTTGGCGTATTGAAAGAGCGTGTCAGTCCCTACATCACGAAAAAACAAACATTATTAACGGGCGTTTAAAATAAGGTTTACGACATACTGGCATCACACGTAACTTATATTGTGCTTCCATAGAAATAACCCTATCATTTACAAGCATTATTATGATGACCATATACTTATCAATATTTACCATTATACTTTCCATGCATAAGCCAGACTCTTTTGAGTTCCGTCTCAGACCCCCTTTTCTAACAACAATAATGGTAGGGGTACTTATTTTATTATTAGCACGTTAATTACTTCTCCGTTTGTTTTACACTTCCGACACGAATTAAAAAGCGCGTGTACAATATAATATAATATATAATATAATATAATATAGCCCATTTTGTCTCTATTGCTTCATGTTTTGTTTCTTCATCAAATATTATTAAGTTGATAAAATTAAGGAGCATGAGATGGGTAGGGCATGTGGACTGTAGGGGTGAAGAGAAATGCGTGCAGAGTTTTAGTTGGGAGTTCTGAAGGAAGGAGACCACTTGTAAGGGCTAGGTTTACACGGGAGGACGTTATTAAAAAGAGTTGATTTTTCGTTTCGTTTCGTAGTCCTTCCTTCTTCTACCTACTTGTTCGCAGTAGGTGTAGAGGGTTTTTATTTTCACTTGATCACACTCAGACACACACCACATTCGGTGGGACTCCTCTGGACGAGGGATCGGCCCATTGCAGAGACCTCTACCTGACAACACAAACTCTATGCGAGAGACAAACATCGATGCCCCCCGGTGGGATTCGAACCCACGATCCTAGCAAGCGATCGGCCGCAGATCTATACCTTAGACCGCGCGGCCACTGGGATCGGCGAGTTGACTATTAATAAGTGAAATGTTAGTTGGTGCACTGGATTCATCTGGCTCCAGTTAAGGGTCTGTGGTAGGCTGGCATGGACCTGCACCTGAAAATGCTCCTGTTCCATCCATCACAGTTTACAGGTTGGAAAGGAAGACCGGCAAGGCACGTTTGTTTCTCACAGTTTCTAATTCGTCTTACGTGCGCAGTAGGCTGGATTTTAAAGTGCAGTTGTCCGTTTTCATGTCCTGAAGGCGTATATAGGAATGGAGGTAGAGCTGCACTCATTCTTAACCCCGACACTAGACTGGAGGTGAGTGATCCCTTCGCTCAACGGACACTTTGCCCCTGGAGAAAGAGTCCCGGAGCCAGTATGGATGCCTTCGGAAAGAATCTCTTGCCCCAGCCGGGAATCAAATTACACTGATTCTTAGAACTCTGAAATGCCGGAAGAAAGCAAGTTCGTTTATATGTTTCTTACTTTCTAAGTGGGAAAGTTGCAGTAACCAGAAGTTTAGAGTCGTGTGTCAGTTTGTTGGTGGGACGGTGTTAGAGCCACTGCTCAAGTGGATACTGTTTATAACAGCCACAAAATCACGCACCATTGCACTGCATGCATGCTTTATATTGATTGGCATGGCGTTGTTTTCGGGCGTATTTAAATGTGAAGATTACCTTACCGCCTTCTGTGACATGACGCAGTGTAGTTTCGTGAAGCGTAGCTTTGGATGTTTGATATTATTCGAGAATAAACCTGTGTCGTCTGACGTTTAGAGTCTGAATAGGCCTGTAGCAGTCGTATGTTTACGCATGTCTTATGCAGATTTCAGTCCGGGTTTGAGGACGTTACACAGTTGTGATGAATATATACAAATTCTTTCCTTAACCCTTTAAAGACGAAGCGTATCTGTCTTATATAAGGACTCAGTGCGTACCGCGCTGTAAACACTCTCCACTTCGGTTATAAAAACCAGTCTCTTAATGTTTTACAAGGCAAAAGTTGCTGTTTGTTCTAAGATCCGTACAAAACATATAAACGCAATGTGGGCACCACGTAGAATTTTTTAATGTTAAACCTGGCGGTACGTAAAGTTACCGCTAGGCTTTAAAAGGTTAACGATGTTCGGACTCACACGGTTTCCGCTTGAGCAGTATACTGCGCAAGCACGTGTCGATGTGATGGAATGAAACGTTTTGCACGAAAGCTCGATTAAATGATCTTGATTTTTATTACCGTTCGTCTTTGTCTGCTTAGTAACAATACATTTCTTAAGAAATGTATTTGTATGACACTTTGACACATTGTATATAAATTGTAGTGGATGACAGCGCAGTTTCATTGCTAGTAAAGCCGAATTTCATTGGTCTGGAACTGTGTAAAGCTAAATGATGTTTATTCTGTTTGACGTCGAAAGTAAGCGTACCAAGTTCTTTCTGTCTAACAGCTGATCCATAAAGGTACACTTTACTCTATAACCAGCTATGAATGCGCAGACGGGGAGCAGAGGTGTAGCTGTACTCTTTGTTCCTCGGTGCTAGATAGGGGTGGGTGGTTAACGCCACGCCCTGGACGCTTTACCCCCGAGAATGACCCGGTATCCCTTGTACAGGAGGCGTGATGGACCCGAGGGCTGGTCTGGACGGGTGCGAAAATTTCGCCCCCAACGGGATTCCATCCCCAGATCGTCCAGCCCTTAGCGAGTCGCTATACCGACTGCGCTGTCTCGATCCTAGTTGAGCTTTCTTTGATTTTAATCCTTTAAAGACGAAGCGTATCTGTTTTATATAAGGACTCAGTGCGTACCGCGCTGTAAACACTCTCCACTTCGGTTATAAAAACCAGTCTCTTAGTGTTTTATAAGGCAAAAGTTACTGTTTGTTCTGAGATCCGTACAAAACACATAAACGCAATGTGAGCACGACGTAGAATTTTTTAATGTTAAACCTGGTCGTATGTAAAGTTACCGCTAGGCTTTAAAAGGGTAACAACACTTGTTAGCCACAGCGTTTTTTCAGCTTCGATTTTAGTCTAATTAGAGGTTCGGTCACAGACGGAGTTTACTTACACTGATCGTGGTTATGTCGGAGGAACCTCTGGAGGAGAAATTACCATCCGCTTCCAGCGGTGGAGAAAAATCTTGGTGGACACAAATTGAAAGGAGATTGTTAGGTGGGAAAATTTGTCACACGATGGTTAATGACACAGGACACGGACTTATGTCAAAAGGGACAGGGACGCACGTTCCACGATGTGGTAACTGTTGCTATTCGAGGTGAAAATACTGAACCCAAAATATGTACATTACATGAGTATAAAATGCAGAATATAGCACACAAAATAGAAAAATATCAGATACGGGGTAAATTTAAATATCCTTAAGATAGATTATAGGAAGTGACGTACAAAATATAAAAATGAAAGATAATATTGAAATTAAAGGTTCTTCGCCATTTAAGTTCTTAGGATCCATTTTCATTTACTCGGAAAAATGCAGAGAAGAACTGTGAAATGGAATTGACAACCCTGGAAAACAACAGGAAATGTAAATAGCCTACTTTTGTGTAAAAATATTTCGTTAAATACAAAGAAACAAATACTGTGCACAGTGTTGGAAAGGATTTTAAGGAACGCTTGTGAAATTTGAAAGTGGATTACAGATTAAAGAAAAAGCTGTTAAGTACAGAAATGTATTTTTGGATAAGAGCTGCAAGAACATTCAAAATATTAAACTTAAGAAAGGAGGTAATTACAGAAAAGTGGGAGTAACGCAGAGAGTTTTTGGAAATACTTGAAAATAACACGTTAGAATGTTATGGACATGCGACATTGGAGGTAACAGATAGCCTAAGCGAATATTGATCTGCTCGCAGAAAAGAATAAAAAGAAAGTGGGACTGAAATGAATTGGGAAGTATGATGAAGCAGAGTAATCTAACACCTGAGGACGCAGTAAACCGGGAAATATGGTGAAGAGCAACCAAGAACCAGTAACGAATAGGTCTGCAACACTGGAAAACTGTTACAGATAGACAAACTTGTTTTCTGAAGTAACGCTTTGTGGATTTACAACTGAAAATGTGCTTTCTTGGTTTTAACGGAATGCTGCAGTAAAACGGAGTAGGATAGTGGAGTGGAGTCCCCTTGAACACGTGGCAGTTCGTAGCTTTGGCGGGATATGTTGAACTCGCAGCCAGGAGTCTGGCGTAACTGTCAGTGTAACACATAAGATACAGAACGGTTATTTGTGTGACGAATGATAGATCAAACACTTGAAGACACAACAAATGAATACGAAAAACGCTACCTTGAAGGATACAGGCCTAAGAAGCGAATCTATAATATTGCTTACAAGTGTTTATCATCTCAGGAACATGTTAAGTACGTCATTTTATTCGTATTGTATTTCGAAAGAAAGTCTTTTAGTTACCCACAACATGTATTTTGTATCATATCTGAAATATTTGTTCCCAAATATATGTCTATAGAATTTCAGGTAGCTGATCGATTAATGTATACCGTTACTCAAATTCCTGCGGTGCCACAGGAATGCGCGTACCAAAGTATGACTATTTAAATATCTTTAACGAATTATGCGTAATGTGTGACGTACATGAAGCACAGTTATTAGTTTTGGTAAAAAGAAGATTGAAATCTCTTTTCAGTGTATTGAAAATATACGAAATGAAGCCGAAAGTGGCTAAATAGTGACACCATTTGTTCTATACGTGAATAAACAACTCCAAACGTCTTTTTGCCGGCTCATTGACCTTTAAATCTTCAAAGGATGGTTGTAGCCCTGTGTGCCGCTAGATTTAACATTAGAAGACTCTGTATTTTATTCACATAATATAGGCCTGTGTTTTGTATGATTCCCACAGCAGTGATTTTTTTTCCTTAAACGACAGTGACCGCTTTGTCTTTGTAGTGGATACATATTGTTTCCTGTGAGGTAGGAACAGAATTTTTGTGAACTGCGTGGACAAAACACAGGCCTGAAGGGGTGAAATAGTATTCCAGTACAAGCCTACGGTGACTGGATATAGGTTGACACAGTGTAAAGTAAACAAAATATTTATCGTGTTTATTTCAGGAACTAACAATGTTTGGCTGTTACGTGTAATGTGAATCAATTCAATATGTAAGGAAGAAGCTTTTGAATGAGCTGTCATCCTCAGTTTCTGGGATACTATGAAATAAATAAGTGATCAATTTTACTGACGGCATGAAAGAGAAAATAAGAGAGGGGGTGGAGAAAATTGTATAAATGAGGGTGTTCATGATGTCCACCCTTCAGAAATATTATGTTGATATCACAGAGGATAGGAATAGCGGAGCGTGTGACAGGCATGGAAGATTTATAAAATTTTATTGGAGTAAAGTCAATACATTACAGTGCAGTACAGTCCGTGTGCACACCATGAAGGCAGTGGGTGTATAGTGAAGCAACCTCAGCACTAGATGGAGGCGAGTGGTCAGCTTCTGGCTTTGCCCTCCTGCCCTCAGGTTGAGTGGATCCCACAGCTGGTTTTGGTGCTTTGAAGAAGATAAATGTCCTTCAACCTGAGCAAATATCTAACCACAGTTTCTCGATTGAAAGTTGTATATAGAATTTGCTTTGTAGAACCTGAAAGGAAAAGGCCACGTGGGAACGTCCTGTAGGTGTACATGGGGAATAATAGGCATATGAAAATGGTGTGTGAAGACGTGTACTGGATTCAGCTGGCTTAGGATAAGAAACAGTTCCCTGCTGCTGTCAATACTGTGCAGAAACTTCGGGTTCTGTAAAAGGCGACACTCGTGTATTTGTCGAGAAGGACTGTGCTCCATACAGCTCGTTGTATTTAGATGTGTGTTTTCATAGTTATTGCATGAACTGTGTCGTGTGCGTGAATTATAATCAGCTTTATTTACCATACACACATGTCTGTTTTGCAGGACTCCTATTTTGTAAGCCCATCGTTACTTCGATGACTGCCATGACTAAATGAACATTTCCACGGGTTTGTACGTGTGTGTGTGTTGTGTGTGTGTGTGTGTGTGTGTGTGTGTGTGTGTGTGTGTGTGTGTACAGAACTGTTTAGGGAAGTTACGACCGTGTGAATTTGTGGTAACGATAACTCTGGGAAACACATGGTGAATAATATGCGTATGGTTTTTGTTTTCCACGCTTCGCTGTCCGCATACAGTCGTGGCTTCTTTTAATAATTTTATAGCTTGTTTTATACGGACGTGAGCCGGTACAGCGCAGTTAACCCTTTAAAGCCTAGCGGTAACTTTACGTACCGCCAGTTTTAACATTAAAAAATTCTACGTGGTGCCCACATTGCCTTTATGTGTTTTGTACGGATCTCAGAACAAACAGCAACTTTTGCCTTATAACACATTAAGAGATGGTTTTTATAACCGAAGTGGAGAGTGTTTACTGCGCAGTACGCGCTGAATCCTTATATAAAAACGAACACATTCTGTCTTTAAAGGGTTAATATAGAGACACAGCTGCGGGCTGAACAAATTCTCTTCTCCGGAAGTTCCGGAACACAGCAACTGTGGGGTTCACACTACTACGTCTTATATTTGTAGTGGGGACTCTTTCCCCGGAGGTAAAGAGGCGGGGGTCTGAGTCTGCTCACCCATCTACATCTTGTGCGTTGGTTAAGAGCTTTCCGTGTGTCTTCATTGCATGCACAGGGACAAATATACGTCTACTTGATAGTTTTCTATGGGTGAAACATAGTTTGTTGCCTAAAGGGAAGAACGTACGGAAATTAAAGTGTTCGCGAGAAGTGTATGCTGAAGAGAATACTTTACAAAAGAGGGTGGAAGCAACAGAAGGCCGGAGAACACTGTATAATTAGGGTACTCATAACTTTAGTCTTCACCAAATATTATAGGGTGATCAAATTAAGGCCTGTGAGACGGATGGGCCATCTAGTGTGCCTGGAAATGTGAAAAGTGCACATGAAGTGCTACTCCGATGTCCATAAGTGAACATACAAATTTGGACACCGGGTGTCAAAGTAGAAGGATATTATTACATTTAATTTGAAATGTTTTAAATGTGTTACAGTGTTGACTATACTGATAGGGCTGAGGATAGCGGTCATATGTGGATCATTGTCAACATGGTTTTGAGCGGATTAGTTTCTCAAAGTAGGACTCTACTGCAAGACTTTAGTGTTATACCTTTGAAGTAAAAATCGTTCTTGGACAGCGGAATTTAAAATGAAGTGAATTTTTCAGATTCTGATAAAGCTGTGTGATAAATATTCAAATACATCAAACGCTTTCAAATTTGTGTCATTGTTAATTATGATTTGTCCTTCTTTTTAATCATCGTGGTTGTCTGTAATATGATGTCTTACAATGGCTAATCCTGCTTATTCTGACATGTGTAATGGTCTGCTCGTTTCAAATGCCTTCCATATTTAGCACCAACTGGCTACATTTTAACCTTTTAAAGCCTAGCGATAGCTTTACACACCACCAGGTTTAACATTAAAAAATTCTACGTGGTACCCACATTGCGTTTATGTGTTTTGTACGGATCTCAGAACAAACAGCAACTTTTGCCTTATAAAACATTAAGAGACTGGTTTTTATAACCGAAGTGGAGAGTGTTTACAGCGCGGTACGCTCAGAGTCCTTATATAAAACAAATGTGCTTCGTCTTTAAAGGGATTTAAAGTGACTGTGTGTAGCTTATATACCTGTAATATAACTACGAACGGCGTGTGTCGTCGTGATGTCGGCCGAAATTATGACGACATGATTAATTTGAATTACCAGTTACGTGCTCACACAGGCAGTATCAAGAAAACCAGTAATCGGATCCATATATTACAGAAAAGTGCAATATTTTGGTAGGAAATTGGTACACACGTGGTCATTCAAAAGTAGAGGGGGTCTTTCGGGACTATGTATGTCATACATATGCAATGGTACCATCACACGTCTATGACATACGTAACCATTATTATATTTTTTTTGTTGAATACCTTCCTGAGGATGTCCCAGGACGCCAAAATATATAGGATTACTACATGTTTGTGTAGTATTGTATCCAACTGTAATGCCGTTGTTGGAATATAGATGGTGACTTGTCTTACTGCACACTAACTAACTAACTAACTAACTAACTAACTAACTAACTAACTAACTAACTAACCAACCAACCAACCAACCAACCAATCAACTAACTAACTAACTAGCTAACTAACTAACTAACTAACTAACTAACTAACTAACTAACTAACTAACTCCATGAAGCAGAAACCTTCTTGAGAAGCTAACAGTTTCTCAGCTAGTCAAGAAATTCACCGTATTTTATGGAACCCGGAGGTTCATTACCGCATTAACAAAAGCCCACCACCTGTCCCTATCCTGAGCCAGCTCAATCCAGTCCATGCCCCCCATCCCACTTCTTGAAGATCCATTTTAATATTTCCTCCCATCTACGCCTGGGTGACCCACGGGGTCGCCGTCCCTCAGTTTTACTCCACACAACATGGAGAATTTTGAATAGTTATATCTGTTGGGTTGAACAGAATATTTTCCTCTAATTTTCCCTGGGGACGAAGCAGAGGCTGTCTGAAAAGCGCATCGTATTTGGAATGTATTTTAGTCAGACAGTGACTGAAGTCCAATTCATTCGAAACCTGTGTTCAGTAGTTTATCTCTGACGCATTATTATGAATTTACATCACATTCCTTTTTCATATCCAAAACGTAAAACAACAAGAGATGTTGAAGTTGGGGTAGTCTCAATAAGGTCAGATCGATGTATGATTCAGAATGGATGACGCAAGTCTTGTTTGCCAGACATCATGATCTAAGACGATATTAACCTTTTAAAGCCTAGCAGTAACTTTACGTACCACCTGGTTTTACATTAAAAAATTCTACGTGGTGCCCACATTGCGTTTATGTGTTTTGTACGGATCTCAGAACAAACAGCAAATTTTGCCTTATAAAACATTAAGAGACTGGTTTTTATAACCGAGGTGGAGAGTGTTTACAGTGCGGTACGCACTGAGTCATATAAAAGAGATACGCTTCGTCTTTAAAGGGTTAAATTAAAATATGTATGCGCTGTCGCGTGATACTTGTTTATCAACTGAAGTTCCAGAGTTTTGACGTGTCAGGACTTGCTGTGACGTTCTTTTGCTTATGTCTGCTACTACGCATTAATTAAATACCACCCACTCTTGCAACATCTGCATTTTCAGTGACTTCTTTGCACTTGTAACGCAAAATCTGACTGCTGCAAACCAAGATGGCAAAAAGCGAAGGCGTCGTAATTGTGAAAGCAGTGGTTTTAAGTAAGGGCCCCAGAATTTGTAATTACTGGGTAACGTTAAAGTGCATGATTTATAATAATAATAATAATAATAATAATAATAATAATAATATAATAATTTTACGGACTTAAAAACAAGGTGGTAAGTTTTGATTAATTTAAATTGGGTGGGCTGCATGAAAAGCATTCAGTAGTAACTTCGAACTTTGTGAAGCATCAAAGCTCTTGGTTCAAGATGGAGGAAAATCAAAACAATCTGTGTCGACATGGCCGATCACAGGACTTTATTGATTCTGAGTTCCAGCCGGCAGTCCGGCAAAAAGCTGGAAGTCCCCTGACATTGTGCTAACCTATGTCTTCTTGTTCTTGTTCTTGTTCTTCTTCTTCTTCTTCTTCTTCTTCTTCTTCTGTTCCTATGTGGAACACAGGGCCTTCGTGAAGCCCTTCCATCTGCTTTTAAGGCTAGTCCTTTTGCTTCTTTCCAGCTTATTCCAACCTTCTGCAGTTCCCTTCCTATTGTGCTAACACGTGTGCTGTTCTTTTCTTAATAATTTGAATTACGTAACATTTAGAGAGCATTGATAATTCCAGTTATATCATAGAACGACAGCATATTTGCTGTATAATTCATTGCATTGTCCCAGTTTTGTTCCGTTTTCTTAACAGTCGCCAGCGCACCAGTCAGTTCGTACCGCGCAGTAAACACTTTGCGTCCCCGTCGTAGGAACCGATCTTTTAATGGTGTATAAGGACATAATCCCTGTCCTGAGGTACGTACAAAACACGGAAATAATCTGTGTGGGCAGAACGTAGAATTCTTTAATATTGATCCCGATGATACATATTGTACCTACTAACCTCTGAAGGGTTAATTTAGTACCTTGATAGTGCGATTAATATAAATTTATTTGACGAATTATATGTTGAGATCACTGTGGTAAAGTATCTGTGATTTGCATGGGGATATGTACTTCTGGTGTGCGTGTATGTTGCTTGCTGTCCTCTTGCAGACAGAAAGGCAGAGGACGAAAAAAATGTATTCATCCATATTTATAGAAAAGTCAATTTCCTACCGTAATATCCGCAGGCATTCGTAACAGTATAAAGCTTTGAAGACCGTACAAATATTATATATGAATTCTGTGTGGACTTCACCTGCCCAACCGTATTCGAGTTTTGAATCTTGCTTACGCGAGGGACAGTATAGTACACGAACGTAACGCCCTCGGTCACTCGTTTTCTCAAAACAACGTGTAAATAAAGATAAAGTGATTGAAATCCCTGTATTATTAATTTAATTGGAATATTAACTTTAAATTCAATTGTTTTTTTTTTATTGAGTCTCTTAATCTATATATTTCTGTCGCCTTTTTATTTCAGGTTTCCCACATTTTCGCAGTCATTGGTCTGTTGCTTCTGCAGCTCTCTATACTTTTCTGTCTTTGGCTGTCCTTTTAAATACATATTTCTTCTCTTTGTGTTGTTTATTTCTGTCTTTTTGTTGCTGTCGGTGTTTAAATGATAACGAATTTATTATTATTGTGGAGTTATTTCTAGCAGTCTGGAAATACTGCGACTTCGGTGACGTCCTTCTTTAAATATCTATTATTTCTCTATATTAACCATTTAAAGACGAATCGTATCTGTTTTATATAAGGACTCAGTGCGTACCGCGCTGTAAACACTCTCCACTTCTGTTATAAAAAACCAGTCTCTTAATGTTTTATAAGGCAAAAGTTGCTGTTTGTTCTGAGATCCACACAAAACACATAAACGCAATGTGGGCACCACGTAGAATTTTTTAATTTTAAACCTGGTGGTGCGTAAAGTTACCGCTAGGCTTTAAAAGGTTAAATTTTTGAACACAAGTAACTGTTGTAAACTGACAGATAGGTCACATGGTTTTGATTCATATTCAGTATCCTTTTGGAATGTGTTACAGAATAATTTGTGAAATTTTCTGCATGCTGGTGTTTTGACAGCTTTAACAACTCCCTCATCATTCTCGTACCAACTCTTTTGTATTCCGCATAACGTACAACTGCGTGAAACAACATATAAAGTTAAAAGTGACTGATGCATTTGTTTAGCTTCCATACACCATAAGAAACTCTTGTTAAGGCGCTCTGGCTGTGACAGGTACATTATTAACTTTGCCTTTGTCGCACTAAACAAGGAGATGCTGGGTCAAACTCATATATTACACAGCATTTCTTTCGCGCAGTTAGTAGCTGGTACTCGTCCAATTGTTTAACTGACGCATTTCGTTATTTAGGTAATGTCAGACACGAATTTCGAATACAAAATCAATATTCCGTTGGCTGATGTCTTTTAAGGTATGGTGATATCTCATTGCGCATGTTGTTCCTGAAGTTTTGAAGAATCATATTCCAGAAGACTTGCGTTTTCAGCAACGATGCTGTGAGAACCTCAAATCTGGCACATCATTTGTGATGACGGAAATAAAGCCAACTTTTGAAACGTATGCTGACCAAAATGAGAGAATGGAGAAATGTTCAACATGTGTGTCGGTTTAAAAATTTTCGTTTTGATTCAATTTACTAATTTTTTAGGTGTGTGTTTCAGGTATGCATGTGCGTAGAAAATATTGAGAGGAAGACTGAGGCAACATAAATATCATAGGCTTACTTACTATCATGTAGATACACTAACTGGTAACTAATTCCGTGGAGCAGACTACTTTTTGGGCAGCTGACAGTCGCTGAGCTTCCAAAATTCGCCACCTATTATGGGTTCCATGGGGTCACTAAAGTCTTACAAATTTTCTACTAGTCCTCCTTCCTATCCATACGAATCCAGTTCATACACTCATATCCTCTTTCATTAAAACTGTCTTTTACGCTCCCGTCTTCTCCTAGTTCTCCAAAGGGGTCACTTGTCTTCCAATTTTGCGACTAAAATTATACACGCATTTCTAATCGTATGCCTGCTCTGGATTAGACTATTCGCACCCTACTTTTTTATCATCCGGTAATTTAGTGTGAAGAATACGCATTACGATGCTCCCCAGTACGCCAATTTTCCAGTCCTCCATATTACCTATTTTATTTTAGGTCCAAATGCTTAAATATTCTGCCATAATTTCCAAAACAGGTTCAAATCCTGGCAAGGGTGGCATTCTTACAGACGATTGCAAAATTTTTATAAGTTTCTCAGACGAGTTTCAAACATGGGATGTTCTTCAGTTCTCTGTTTTCATTCGCTGCCTCACACGTATTTGTGGTCACATTTTTTGAGTTTTAAAAGAATTTCGGCCCCATTGACCGTAACGTATCAGCGCTAGGAAGTGTGTAGGACGGTGTGTTTCTATTTTCATTTGGCGCTTAAATTAGACTGCCAGTTTATAGCAGTCCAGCTTGCGTTTAGGTGTTATCTTTCAGCCATTTCACGGCCTCCAGTGTATCTTGTAATTCTCGGGGTTCTACGCATAAATCTTAATATATATTCTTTGGGCTTCCAGTTTCTGTACGTCGTCCATCCGCTTTATTTTTGACAGTTAATTTGTTATTAACGTTAAAGACTTTTGCTTGATTTAAGGATTCCGCCGCTGTGTAAATGACATCTGCGCTCTTTTGGTATTTTACGCAGCGTAGAATTGTAATTTCTTACCGACGTTTTGGGACAACCTATCTGTCCGATCTTCAAGGGTAGAGCCGTCCAAGGACATACATTACAGACTTTCATGTTTCCTGATTTGCTATTCAATGTACAGTCACATTACTCAGGAATCTTATTTTACTTGCCAGTATATTTTAATATTTTTCTATCAATACGAGGAACCATTATTACACTTTTGTGTTTGAAATCAGTATTTTAATTATATAGCGCGTCCCAGACTTTAAATGTGTTTTTGTCAATAGACTTTTCTTCTAATGCAGCCTATGGTGTTAACGTTTCATATGGATACTTTTTCGGAAATCAATTACCAGCCGTTTATCTCTTGTTATTTTCATATTGAATGCATCTAGGATCTCTTAAAATGATTTACGAGTAGTGTCCTCAACGTTAGCCATTATGACTTGCTTGTAAGGAACGAAGAATATCGTTATAAATGTATCATGTTTAAATTGTGATATTAAAAATTAAGTTTCAAAATTTGTTCCGTAATTACTTCGCTAACGAATAATTCCACAACACATTTTAGCCTTGTATTAAGCTGCATTTCTGTCATGTTTTTTTATCCCCGCGTTAACTCCCAAGTTTATTTATGGAGAATCATGTATTTTTAATTATATAAATGGTATGTTTATCCATATTTAGTCGCTACATTCCAAATAATTTAAAACCCGTATTTATTTAAACAAGGTAATGGTAAAGAGTGTGTGTTTCAATGTTTAATACCCCGAGCCATAAACGTATTGTCTGTGCCAATACTCGTGTTCTGACTTGGCCTTTGTTTCAAACAGCGGTGTGTTTTGTTATAGCTTGTAGTCCCTGGGTGATAAACCTGCCATGTACTTTATAAACAGAATTAGAACAACTACGTGTATTGGACAATTTACATAGTTTTAAGCGAAATAAATATAATATTTTGGAGGGTGACCCTACTTCCGCCATCGGATAAAATTACAGTGTGAAACCTAATCTATTGGTTCCATTAAATGGAAATAATCCTGCTCGCCTGTCAGAGAGGAGTCAGCTGTTGATTTTGGGACGTAGATGGCTCTTAACAAAAACATGATCAGTTTTTGAAAGTCATTTTTTTTTTGTATTTGCAAGTATTACAAGAAAGTCGGGATTAATACTGGTTAGTTACGTCAAATACATTGTCTGCGCTGTTACAGAGTGGCGCACGAGTTCATTGAACACTTCGCGTTTTCCTGTTCGCTTGTGTCAGGACGTGTGTCTTGACCTAGTTGAAACATTTACATCCTCAAGCTGTATTTATTTATATATACTGCTTAATCATTTCCGTCTCATCTACATCTTTACTTTACAAGAGAGGGACCTGATTACTCTCTGGTTGGATGCCTGACAGCCACAAAGAACTATGTTATTACAGTTCGCCTACATGCCGAGATGCGAATGTAGAACTCCCGGTTATGAAGCTGGAAGTTTTAACAGCTCAGATTCAACGTTTAACATTGTAAAGTCTAGCGGTAACTATACATACAAGAAGGTTTAACATTAAAAAATTCTACGTGGTGCCCACATTGCGTTTATATGTTTTGTACGGATCTCAGAACAAACAGCAGCTTTTGCCTTATAAAATATTAACAGACTGGTTTTTATAACCGAAGTGGAAAGTGTTTACAGCGCGGTACGCACTGAGTCCTTGTATAAAACAGATACGCTTCGTCTTTAAAGGGTTAATGCAATGGCTTTGGATAAGGAGTGGGGAAAAAGATTTGAGCCCTGTTACACACTTTTTATGTTGTTCATTCCCTGCACTGTCGATAACCAATTCACAACACCCAGGTCAACAAAATGCACACTACTGTTCCTTAGAAAGTTATATTACAATATCACATTGAATAACCCCACCTGTTTCGATCCCCAAGGGGTCATCATCAGGGCATCAAATCAAAGTTACACTGCACAAAATATCACATTGAAACATTCCTACCTGTTTCGATCCCCAAGAGATCATCATCACGGTATCAAATCAAAGTAAAACCACACATAATATCACATTGAAACATTCCTACCTGTTTCGATCCCCAAGATATCGTCACCAGGGAACAAAATCAAAGGCATACCGCACCAAAACAAACTAGCAACTGGCGACAAGTTTGTTTTTGTGCGGTGTTACTTTCATTTGATTCCCTGACGATGATTCCTTGGGGATCGAAACATGTGGGAATTTTCGCCGTGATATTGTAATATAAATATGTAAGGAGGAGTATGGAGCATTTTGTTGTTGTCGTGTTGTGAACTGACCCTGTTGCACATTTCGTAACATATATGTGGGTCTTAAGAAAACGTTCAAGATCCCACGTGATGTAAGCTAATCCTGGCACTCGACTTGGGCCTGAATATCTGCATGCCGTGGACTGACGCAGGGGGGATTGCTGAGATGCGTGGATCGACCACAGGACACGTTACAGGCACGTGAACGCAAGCTGAACAAACATGTACGATGCGTCATGCAGCTTCATGGCGAAAACAGTTATCGACATTACTTCAGGGAAAGGTGTTGACACTGGATGAAGCATTTTCTTTTGTAGCGTCACCACGATAAATTTTTTGACTGAAACATTTTGTATCATTGCGTGACGATAGGACTTCACCTGAAGTGAGCATTGTGTTTTATTACGTCACGGTAACCCTCTAAAGACGAAGTGTGTCTGTTTTATATAAGGACTCATTGCGTACCGCTCTGTAAACACTCTCCACTTCGGTTATAAAAACCAGTCTCTTAATGTTTTATAAGGCAAAAGTTGCTGTTTGTTCTGAGATCCGTACAAAACACATAAACGCAATGTGGGCACCACGTAGAATTTTTTAATGTTAAACCTGGTGGTATGTAAAGTTACCGCTAGGCTTTAAAAGGGTAATGTAGTTCTCTTAGTGCCCGGGCATGTAATCACATTGGCTACCCCTAACAGGATTTATGAACTGTAAAAAAATCACAATTGTCTATTACATCTACTGACATTCGGCGCAGCAATATGAAATTTTTTGAGCGCAAAGAGTCAGTTTTTTTCATTTAATATATTCATTTTGCCGCCCAATTCTTACCCTTCGACTCTGCTACCCGGGACGGTCGCACCACTACCCCTTCTCTAGCTACGCCCTTGGCTTAAATGCTGTACTTCATTTTATTGCAGCACCAAAATACTTTACCTGAACTGAAACACGCTGATTTCTTGTATCAACAATAAATTGCCAGCACTGCAACACTTTGTTTCATTGTATCACCACAGTATTTTACCTCAACTGAAAAGCGCTGCTTCATTGCGTCAGCAAAGTATATTGCATGAACCGAAACAGTTTTTTTCCTTCCGTCGCCATAATACATTGCCTGAACTGAAATAATTTATTTCATTGCATTACCACATTACTTTTCCTGAACTGAAACGCCCTGATTTATTGCGTCACTACACTACATTGCCTAAAATGAAACACTTTAATTGCGTCACCACAGTGTATTGTCTGAACTGAATCACTTTAATTGCGTCACCACAGTGTATTGTCTGAACTGAAACACTTTAATTGCGTCACCACAGTGTATTGTCTGAACTGAAACACTTAATTGCGTCACCACAGTGTATAGCCAGAACTGAAACACTTATTGCGTCACCCCTGTGCTTTGCATGGTCTGAAACATGATTGACTAAGTACTGTTAGATGTTTAAATTGACATATCCAAGTTCGAGTCACTGTGTATTATCAGGGCGATCAAAGCGAGGGTAATGAATTAGGCGGAGCATATAGTACGCATGGTCGCATGCCAGAAACGAAAGCTTAAAATAGTGTAGTCAAGAAACGGCAGGACAGGGACCATGTCGGAGACACAGACTAGATAGGGCGACAATGTTTAAGTGGATGTTAATAAGTTCAGTTGAGGGTGTGACATGGGTTCCTTTGGCTTAAAATCGAAGCTGTTAGCAGGCTGATGTGAAAACGAAAATGAATTTTGTGGTCTGAAATAAAAGGCGACGAGTTTCTTGACGATTTGCGCAGATATTATCTTTTCGGCTGCATTATTTTCCTTCAGAAGACCGCTGAGATTTGTTGTTATCACGTGTTTTGAAAGCGTTTTTTCCTCAGACCCTCACCATTATTATTTTTTATTTGTGAGTACGCTGTCTAGCCGATCCCAGTGACCGCTCGGTCTAAGGCGTGGGTCTGCGGCCGTTCGCTTGCTGGAGTTGCGGGTTTGAATCCCGCCGGGGGCATGGATATCTGTCTGTTGTAAGTGTAGTGTGTTGTCAGGGAGAGATATCTGCGTCGGGCTGATCGCTCGTCTAGAGGAGTCCTCCCGAATGTGGTATGTCTGATTGAAGCCTGGATAATGAAGAGGCCCTGGCTCACTAGGGGCTATTGACGCCACGCAAGAAAATGAGTACGCTGTCTATATACGGCCCTGGTATTCGGTACCTGCCTTCCTAAACACAGTCTAGGAACAATTCGTCATGGATCATCGTACTTAAATTCCTTATATAAAATATGAATGCTCGAACCGTATAAATAAACAGGGCTATAACATGCTCAAGACCCTTTTACGTTGCTAAAATAAGGCGGTCGTGTTTCATTTTCTGGCATAAGAAGGGAAGGCTTAGCTCAGGAACTGGTTACCAGTAATGAGTAGTGAGCGAACCGCCAACGTACACACAGTGCCGTACTCATGAAATATTAATTCATATTGCGTTATTTATATTCAAATTAAACAGCGTAGTGTGCATATATCATATGTAATTACTATATTTCAAAGTGCTGGCACGTCTTACATTATATAATATATTTTGTTAAGTGTTAAACATATGAAATAATACAGTGTAAGGAGGAACTGGTATAATTATATTAATGTGAAGTTAAAATTTATTAATACTCCATAACCAATGAAGAGTCTATTAAGATATGTGGTGAATGTAATGCGATGTTATTATATTCCACGTGTTTTGTAGTAACCTGTTCATGCCATATTGTTGGATTAGGGTTTTGCTGTTAACGTTTACATAAATTAAGAGAGACCGTGTGTTCCATAAGTTTGTAACCACACCACCCATGAGAGTAGTTTCAAAGCGAAATACGAAATTAAGGCATTTCTTATTAGTTTTGTGCCCCTCACCCTGTATCGACTCTAAAGATTACGCCTGTAGGGATAAGTTGTAACGTGTAATGACCATTGGAAAAAAATAAATATAATATACTCGTGCAAACACAACTTTTATCTTAATTTGGGTCATCCCAGTGTGTTATTCTAAATACAGTAATAATAAACACAGTCAGACACACCACAGTATATATGTATATATATATATATTTTGCACACTACGTCATTTATTCTAAGGTCGTGCCAATATACTACATGTTTCGGCTCAGGCCGAAACATGTACTATATTGGCACGACCTTAGAATAAATGACGTAGTGTGCAAAATATGTATATATACTGTGGTGTGTTTGACAGTGTTTATTATCACAACTTTTTATTTATCGTATATAACCGGCTACATGTTTCGGCCAATATGTATAGAGCATCATCAGGCTGATAGCGACAATGAAGATAAAAAGAAAATAAAAAGCAAATATTCACAGCTGCATGGGTGGGTTGAGATCGCAAACCTTTACAAATATATTGCTATATAATATACATGGAATAATTATTTGGCCTCAGGAATGAAGCTGGTGTTAAGTTATAAAAATTGTATGTGTAAAATTTAAAAGGAACTGTGGAATTTTATTAATTGTATAGTAATAGCCTCCTCATTACCGAGGCTTCGTGATCACAACATAGTCGGAGTCGGAAGGAATTTTAGGTGGAGTCGGAGTCGGGAAAAAATGTACCAAATATACCGACTACGACTCTGACCTCAGTCTAAAATCTTAACTAGATACTCCAAACCCAGAGCCCTGATAGCTACGCTAACCATTAGACTTATACTTAAATATAGGTTGTAAGTCTAAAAAGTAGCCTGATGATTCACGTGGTGGTGATGAAATGTCTTATAGGTTTACCGTTATTAACGGGTATTGAGCTTTTATGAAGGAGTCGGAGTCGGAATTTTAAAAATGGAGGAATCGGATTCGGAGTCGGAAGTTTTAAAACTCGAGGAGTCGGAGTCGGAGCGTTTGTGTACCGACTCCACAGCCCTGGTAGTAAGTATTAATATAGGAGAAGCGCAGACGAGTTTTTTTTAAAGGGAGACGACCTGTATGTATTGGCTTCGTTGTTTTCAGTAGTGACACATCGGGACGTGGATATTTGCTCGAAGAATGCAATTAATACATAATTTATACTCGGTACCGAAAACATTAGCCCAGTGGCCGCGCAGTCTAAGGCGTAGGTCTGCGGCCGAGCGCTTGCTGGGATCGTGGGTTCGAATCCCACCGGGGGCGTGGATGTTTGTCTCTTGTACGGTGTTTGTGTTATCAGGTAGAGGTCTCTGCGACGGGCCGATCCCTCGTCCAGAGGAGTCCTACCGACTGTGGTGTGTGTCTCAGTGTGATCAAGTGAAAATAAACAACCTCGACACCTACTGTGAGTAGGTAGAAGAGGGAAGCAGTACGAAACCGAAAACATTAGGATAAACAAATCAAGGTTGGTGGGATTGGTGGTGCAGGTAGCATTAATGAGAGAAATGGTCGAAAAACACGAGAGAATACTATGTGAGAAATATAGGTCTAAATTTTATGATAATATTAAAGTGGATCTCAATGAAATTTGTTGTGAGAATGAGGACTGCATTTATTTGGCCTGTGAAACCTTAATGAACCACTGGGTTCCATAAAAAAGTGAGAAATACGTTGACTAGCTGAAAGACTTAAAAAGAACTCGATTTCGTGGTGCGAGTTTAATATGAATACAAACCGTTTAAATGGATTACGTTGTTTATACTTTCTCTAATAGGGCCATCACTGCGCCATTCGCTTTCACGCTTTGGACTCTGATTGTCCCTCGCAGATACACGAAAGACAAAATGTCGGCAAACCGCAAACAATGCCTGCACATAATTCTTTCTCTCTTTCTGTTTGCCTGTTGTACAGGGGAATTACGAATCGTGCTTTTTTCCTATACCAAAGGGATTATCGGTTACGATGCGCATTCCAGTAGTTCGGAGGTAAACCGACATAGCGCGCTTTGAATTTAAACCCGAATCCCTACTAATCAAACGGTGGAAATGAAGGAGAAAAATTTATGCTCATAGAAAATAATCGGTGTGTATGTTTACCATGGAAACTCAGCGGCACAACCGCTGTAAATTCGATGCTGTTTTGTTCCTTGGCAGTCTTTTAACCTTTAAACTACGGGGGTGAGTATTTAAATTTTAGCGCATGCTTTGTGAAAAATGCGTGTATTATTTGAACAGAAAAAGATTTAATTATGAAATGAACGGCATCTTGTACAAAATAAAACAGATTGTGCAGGATATCTTAAACGCGCAGTAAATTACCTTCTTTCCTAAATATATCATTTGAATTTCCGCGGGTGTCTTTTTACATGCAACGCTGGTCTTAAAACTCTCAATATCTGTGGAACCCTGACGAGTGAATCTGAGTTTCCGCGAAATCTGTGTAAACTAAAAGTGTAATTTTTGGATGCAGGAGTGCAATAAATCTCTTTAAGTCATAAACTTTATTTTTAAAAATGAAATATTTAGATATATTTATGAAAAAAATTATTGGTAGTGATTGACATTAAAATATGCCCAAACGTATAACACATAATAGTATATAATATTTATTAGTATATAAAGTATAAAAATATATGTTATTGCAACATGTTTCGACCCAAATAGGGATCGAAGCATGTTGGAATAACGTATAAATATTGTAAGGTAGAAACATATTGAATAACAGCCGTGCATTAGTTGGTATGAATTTGTACTTAATAACTATGCACGGTATGAATAATATAAATTTTGCGAAAATACTACTTTGAACTGACCACAACAACCCCCAGTGAAATCTTTCAAATTTCACTGAAAGAGATCATTCTCTTATACCATTCGACGTTAAACAACCGTCGCAGTTGTTTCAACTTCGTTAAATAAACTCAGATGCACCCTCTAGTGTACTCACCTGAACACAATCACATGTCATTTACTAATTTTTCTGGATATGAAACGTCGAACCTATGTATTATCTACTTATTTACCTTCGCCTCACACCAATCTAGTAATCACCAACGCACTCGCTTATGTAGACATCGAGCGCCAAAACTTCCACCCCTCTCTGTCTCAGCCACTAACAACCGTATGCTATTATCACACCTTGTTTATATTGCAGTATTCCTGTCCTCTCCCTGCGGCTAACCAATTTCGACGTTTGCCTTTGACCATTTACCGTAATAAACATCTAGTGTATCTAGACGCGTACACACAAAACACACAACACTGATCAAGAGGTAGGACGGGAGCTGTTTTGAGGTCAGGAATGATTGTGCTGGTTACCCAGAGGCTCTATCCTATCAACAAACAGACCGATGCAAATCTGGATTTGAGTACAGATTATGGCAAACTACGCAACCGTAGCCAGTAATACCTTAATAACTCTGCATTGGACAGATAACGAAGAGGGGCGTTGAAGGAAAGGCGGACCAGGACAGTCAAGTTGTCTTGCCACAATGTGTTCGGACTGTTTGAAAAGTTATGAATTTCGCTTCTAGCCTTTGAGAAGAGTGGAACGATTTCCAATAAAGTAAATAAGGTAATATACCGTCATTTGTTCTTTACATTTCTATTTGCTAGTTTTTTTCATAGTGTCATTTTTTCCTTCGCATAATCCATCATTAAATGAAGTGTGCTTCGTTGCATTACGAAGTTGGTAATTACTGAAATTAACCACTTATTGAAAACATAAAACATTTTTCGCCTTAAAACATTGTGGAATAAAACGAAATATGGCAGAATTTTGGATCTTAGGTACGTCGTTCATTGTATCCGCTGGCTCGAGTTCCATGCAATGCACCAGTATTTCTTCAAAACAGTTTTAGAGCTGCAGAAACGGTTTAGCTTGTGGGCTGAGATACGAAGACGGTTGTGTCTGGTAGGTATGAACTTCAGAGAGGTTACCATGGCTGATTTCAAAGTGCTGTCCAGTTCTTTGGTAAATCAGGTTAAGGAAAAGTGCTAAGTAAATAGATAGTTAGGACAGCAGCTTATCTGGCCAATATTAGAACCGATTACCTCCAGAGCATTTCCACTACAGTAACCTCCTCTGTCGGCACGCATGCGCATTCCTCTTATCGTTAATCAGCCCGCTCGTAGCTAAGAATTCCACAACAGCGGTCTGTCCGGGATAAGAGGGACCGCTTCATGGAGTTACACAGAAGATGGCGTGGCGATATAAAAATTAACTTATATATATATATAATAAACTGAAAAAAGTTTTTAAACTGGAAACATACGAGCAGGTGGAGCTGCAATAGTAGTTACTTTTAATGTCGGGCACATTTAACGTCGCAGATGCAAGTGTCACTAACAGAAGCCACAAAACAGAAAGTTACAAAATACAGCAATAATTGTAACTGGATTTATATGATGTTATTTTATTTTCCTACCGGTGAATGTTGCACTCTCTCAGAGAGTGGAGGAATTGAAATAAAGCCTCAGTTAGTTATCCAACTACACGACCGAACACTAAAAGTTGTCAGAATTGCACGCCACATCTGTGACTGATATTAGAGAGTGTATAACATCACCACGTGCGGAAGTTTTGTGTATTTCACGGTACTGTCGGCACTTGCTACAGTTTCTAACCTTAGTAATGCTGTGTCATCGTCATCATTAATTCGGTTTGATATTGATGTTTAATTGCGTCAAATTCTGTAAGCGTAACTTGCAGTTTGCGTCTGTAAGTATAGAGCACGTATGTAAGTATATAGCACTTATGTAAGTATATAGCACGTATGTAATTATATAGCACGTGTGTAAGTCTATAGCACGTATGTAAGTCTATAGCACGTATGTAAGTCTATACCACGCATGTAAGTCTGTAGCACGTATGTAAGCATATAGCACGTATGTAAGTATATAGCACGTATGTAAGTATATAGCACGTGTGTAAGTCTATAGCACGTATGTAAGTATATAGCACGTATGTAAGTCTATACCACGCATGTAAGTCTATAGCACGTATGTAAGTATATAGCACGTATGTAAGTATATAGCACGTGTGTAAGTCTATAGCACGTATGTAAGTATATAGCACGTATGTTCACAAATTAGAAAAAAGAATGTGGATATGCCAAACTGAGGTAAATTTGTTAACATTGGCGTAGATTTCGAATAAAGCTCTCAGTCTTTAAATACATATCTCTGATAGAACATACAGTTACTTGTTTCATCATACTGTCACCTTGCCTAAGTAAATTTATATACCACGCACGATTTCAGGTTCAGCAATGTGCATGAAGAATGCAGTCTTCTGGGTTATGACGCCGTGTAGACTGGTGTAGAATGACTCACTTTTCATATGAGTCTGTTGCTGCTTCCTTAGAACTCTACTTGGTCTACCATGAAGACGAAGGCACAAAGATGATCTGAAACGCCGGTGACTGTATGCCTATATTCGTAGGACAAAATCCCAGAAGAGTGAAACGTTCACGCTTTTACAGTTCTACTTCAGTTGGAGGACGCGCACTGAGCACTCTACTGGTGTCACGAACGGTTTCAGCGGAAATCATGAATTCTAATACGAATTGTTACTTAGGTAGTTCTTTAGTGTCTACAGAATTTGGACAGAAGTATAAACATGTTGTTTTGGAGTCGTAAATTATATTATAAAATAGATGTTATGTAAAATGCATTGTATTCAGTGGGGTGGGAACGAAAAATATCTGGAATGGACTTCATAGTGAGTAATTTAGCTGACATGTAGTTGGAGTTCATATCTTTTAATACAGATAACTTGATATTGTACTTACTAACATAATATCTGTGGATATCGGATTTTAGACTTATTCATTTGCGTCGAAACACAAAGGCATGCGTTAAACAATAAGGCTAACTTATTTCATTGAGCAGATTTGCAACGAGAAGGATAACTGCAAAAAATGACGCGGCACAAAGATTTGTGAAAGGGCAGCAGTAATAATAAAGCCGAATTCTTTTTCAAAAAATGATAAAATTCTTCTCGTTTCTGCTTCTTCTGACTAACGAGTTGTATAAATTTTATGAATAATGCTACATATGGTGACCACAAATTTAATCACTGTGTGAGTAGGAAGTACAAATTGTCTTTTATATTGAATTTTCCCCTTCCTCCGATCCTTCCTATTCATAGGTCTTTATAATGTCCTCAGTACTTTGTCGTTCCTTTATTCCACTCTAAATTTACGCCCTTTTCGTGCACACTGTCCTGTGCAGTTTCTAACTACTTCTTGCCTCGTCTTTTTTTTTTTACCCTTTCATTGATAGTCCCCTTCCAAATCGTGCCTGTGAATTTCTTAACTTGGTACATACGTACTCTGCATGCCACAACTAAACGTGCCCTTGCATTTATTGAATACAAACTCCTCTGTGTAGTAAAATTTATCGATAACTTAATAATGGACGTATTAAATGTACGGCAGTAGAATTATAAACGGTCGGTGGGCATATTTTCAACCTTTCTGTTATGTAGGTATTGGTTATTCACTGTAGCAATATTTCTCCACTAACAAGTCTCCACTGAGTACTGACTGTTAACCCTTTAAAGACGGAACGTAATCTGTTTAACCTTTTAAAGCCTAGCGGTAACTTTACATACCACCAGGTTTAACATTAAAAAATTCTACGTGGTGCCCACATTGCGTTTATGTGTTTTGTACGGATCTCAGAACAAGCAGCAACTTTTGCCTTATAAAACATTAAGAGACTGGTTTTTATAACCGAAGTGGAGGGTGTTTACTGCGCGGTACGCACTGAGTCCTTATATAAAACAGATACGCTTCATCTTTAAAGGGTTAATATAAGGACTCAGTGCGTACCGCGCTGTAAACACTTCCACTTCTGTTATAAAAACCGTTCACTCAATGATATATAAGGCAAAAGTTGCTGTTTGATCTGAGATCCATACAAAACACATAAACACAACGGCACTAGAATGTAGATATTTTTAATGTTAAACCAGGTGCTACGTAAAGTACCTGCTAGGCTTTAAAAGGTTAAAGGTAAAGTCACATCAGATTAGCACCGTGTGTAAGCCCCCATGTCTGGTGAAATGAATAGAAGATAACCTAAAATAGGTTGGTTGTCTTTGAAAGCGAATTGTTGCCTAGAGTAAGCTGTTTGAATCCAACGCAGAAAATGTGAATTCTAATAGGTTTTGACGGTGGTGTATAATACTTGTGTGGTGATGGGTTTATGGACTTTCTCCATCGTCCGAAGAGTAGAATATTAGAAAATTAAAATCACAACGTTTCGGATGCTGGCTCTGCTTCCGTCCTCAAGTGAATGGAGGGGGAGAAGAGAAGAACGCCTATTTTGTTGGGCCCCTTAGACAGAGTTAGCCTCCACATTTTTAATATTTTACTCTTCAGACGGTGGATGAAGTCCATAAACTCATCACCACACCAGAAAATGTGAAGGTAGGATGGGGTAAAATTTTAACGCAGAGCTTCGTGACTTGTACATTTTCACTCGTGATTAAGTTTTGTTACCGTTCTTATTTGAAGGGCGGTGAGATAAAATGGGCGATGCCGTTCGTGTGGAAGAACACTTACACTTCTAGTCGGAAGGTCTGGTGGGAAGCTGGAAGTTTGGAGACTTGCTTAAATGGAAGGATAATATTACAATAGGTTTTATGAAGCGTGATGTGATGTTTCCGTCTGCATTAATGAAGCCGAGGGCAGGGCACTTAAACAAATTCCTGTGACGACATCTATCAGCCATAATTGTTTTCATATAATAAAACAATCATATTGTCCTCCTGCTGCCTTCTTCAAGAGAGTGTTTACCAAAATCGAAGACACTTTAGTTGCTTCCTTATGGGTGGGGCTGGAAGGGGTTTGGATCGGTGTACTGTCACAAAGAAGCCGATCAGTGTTCGGCGTTCGTGGTTGTTCGGTTCATACCTCACGGAGAACAGAGTGTGTCTGAATTAGAATACCAACCGTCTACTTGTTGTTGAAGGAAATAATGGCTGTGTAATGCGAGAATCATACGGAATACACAAAAACACATTCTGTAAGCAAATGCAGAGATTTTAGTGTTAAAATTGGCGTTGCATATCAGCACCACTACGCTTTAAATTGTTAAAAATTTAATAAATAAGGTGAATCATTACAGGACACTTGACGTTAGAAGGAATAGTATGATACATCTTTTCCTTTTTTATGTTTTGCCGCCTGGGCATTATATGACAATATGTAAATATTAAATAGATCGCGTTGCCGATTGAACTCGCAGCAGAAGAAACAGGGGACATAAACTGCCTTGTGCAGACGTACGCTGCTAGTAGCCAGAAGACAGACGACGTGAGGACGAGAGCTGGAAAGACAGAAAAATGTAATATTACAGAAATCGGAAAAGAGATTGGTGAAGTGAACACAGTTAGTGACGAATATAAGATACGCAGTAAATTTATATATATGCTTTAACCTTTTAAAGCCTAGCGGTAACTTTACATACGACCAGGTTTAACATTTAAAAAATTCTACGTGGTGCCCACATTACGGTTGTGTTCTGTGTGGATCTCAGGACAAACAGCAAATTTTGCCTTATAAAACATTAAGAGATTGGTTTTTATAACCGAAGTGGAGAGTGTTTACAGCGCGGTACGCACTGAGTCCTTATATAAAAGAGATTACCTTTCGTCTTTAAAGGGTTAAAAGTGTGTAAGTTTTTGCATACATATTTCGTCATGCACTTAATTGTATAACGATTATTTTGTGTGTAAAAATAATAGAGTTTTAACTTACGGCGTTTTTTTTGTGTGAGCACAGACGTTACGTTTTATTCTGTAAAACTTTTCTTTCACTAAAGTAGCGCAAAAGAAATGTAGTAACTCTTGAAGAAATTCTTCTGCAGTTACAGGATGGAAGTAAACATTATGAACGTCAGACTCTTGTTCTTATGTACTGCGAATTCACCCTGTAATGGCGGTTTGATGATGAGAATGCTGCCACGTGTTGAAACAACTGGATGCATGAGGGAGCTGTTTTTATACGCCTCAGGAAAAACGTTAACAGGCTACAAAAACTTGGATTTTATAAGAACTCCCTTTCTTAAGGCTACAGATTCCTTTCCAGCTATTGCTATCCCCACGGGGTTCGATCATAAAATAAGTTCACAATGCATATATTTTGGGTTCCGTATTTTAAGCTGTCATATGAACAGTTCAGCTTTAATTGTACTGTTATCCCTCAGCTTTTTCACATAGTTCTTGGCACAGTTGAGGCATTTATATTATCGTGAGACGAGCGTTTTTGTTCCTGTTTATGTCACTTCCACATCTTGTATAATCAGCCATCGTGTCATAACTCTTACAAACTCACAATAAGTTTTAAATTTGTGGTCGCCAAGATTTTGCGTGGATGCTGGAAAACAGATGATTATCACTTGGTGACAAATTCGTTTGGTAGTCCTCACCTCTTCTACCTACTCACAGTAGGTGCCGAGGTTGTTTTTATTTTCACTTGATCACACTCAGATACACACCACAGTCGGTGGGACTCCTCTGGACGAGGGATCGGCCCGTCGCAGAGACCTCTACCTGACAACACATACACTCATAAGAGACAAACATCCATACCCCCCCGGTGGGATTCGGAGCCACTATCCCAGCAAGCGCTCGGCCGCAGACGTACGCCTTAGACCGCACGGCCACTGGGATTGGCGGCGACAAATTCACGTGACATAATCACGATAAGTGTATATGCTGTTGTTGGCAACATATATGCCGTTTTCTCTTGAATTATGAGCCATCTTCGTAACGACACTAGTTTTACGTAACGAGTTACTTTAATTACATTAGTAATTGAGTATCTCAGATATAAGGGGAAGAGGCAGAAATTGTGTTTCGGCGAAGATTACGCTTAGCAAACTGTTTTGAACAGATTTTGAACCTGAGATGGGCGTAGAATATAGCATGCACGGAGTAAATGAGAAGTACTTATAAAAAGTAGGATGCGAGAATGTGAACTGGCTTTAGTTGACCCGAAATTTGGTTCAGAATGGGGCTGCTGTGAAAATAATAATGAAATTTCGAGTTCTGTAAAAAGCAGAGAATTAACTGAGCGATTGTCAGTTTTACAGTGCTCCATAGAGTTTAATTCTGAATCGCAGTATCTTATTCGGTTGTTCCGTGGATCAAATCCAGATGTCACACTGTCTATGAATACCACAGAACTGCAGCTCTGATAGTGTTCCGTTGTGTTCCATAGAGATGAACACATGTATGCTAGTGAAATTGAATCGGTAAGAAGTGTTGGATTTAATCTTCCCCAGTGGCGCTCTGATAATAATGTAACCGGAGTGTGGGATTCGGAGGAGAGTGTCGGAGTAAGCTGAAGCCTCATCCCCCCCCCCCCACCCTCCCTCATACATTAGGCATCTCGTTGCAGGCTGCGAAACCGGGATTTCAATTTATAACGAATCGCACCACAACGATATATAGAGCTTGCGGACTTCCATACCGGAAATTGATGCTCTTCGATATTATCGAGTTTATTCCTGCCATCTCAACGAGCAGTGCCATCAGACGACACCCATACACCCATATAAAATATTTCACGTACCTTTACCAGTCTGGCATTCTGTATGTACCGTGCCGGTTCCTACAACTTACTGACACATGTTTCACTTGCCTAACATCAAAATTCTTTATAGGTTGCGTATTTAAATACGGGGTTTCCATAAAAGAATGGTAGGATTTAAGGCGCCCACTGAAGAAAAACTAATTAGGGAAAAAGAACAAAATATGTTTTATTTTACAGGAAACACACAAATTTCACATGGGCTATATGACATTTAGGAGTTCTCAATATGAGCACCGTTTTTCGCCCTACAAATGTCTAGTTTGTATTCAGCTTCCTCCCACACACGAGAAAGCATCTCTGGCGTGACTGTTTCAATAGCTGCGCAGATTCTGTCCTTCAGGTGTGGCCGATCTTTTATTTTGTCGGCGTACGCCATATTCTTGACGTATCTCCAGAAGAAGAAATAAGAACAGTTAAATCCGGGCTTCGGGAAGGCCAAGGTATAGGCCCACTTCTGCCGATCCGTTTGTTTGGGAATTTCTCATCCAAGACCGCTCTTGCCAGATCGCTGTAGTGAGGAGGAGCTCCTGGTGTGTGAAAAAACTATTTGAGTGATGGAATCCATTGCTGTCACTTTTACTGTTTTATACCGCACGAGTCGTACACTGTCGACGTTCAGTATCCTACCATTGCTTTATGGAAACCCTGTGTAATGTTCTAACGTTATGTTGAGGCGTCATGATGTGTTACTTAGCTTCATCTATGCTGTGCAATGTGTTCCGGTATTCAATCGAACCCCGCACCTTAACGGTGGTGACCTTGTATAACTTCCGCAAAAGTGCCGTTTCTTTTTTTTTGCTGCCCTGAACACCGCGGCTGTCACGGGAAATCCTTGCAGATGAAGGCCTTCTATGTGATAAAGATTCGCTACTCAGAGGAACTATAAAGAAACACTCTGTAGCTTTCCTTTTACTCTTAAGAAACGCCTGCTTCCGGATTCTAACAACTGTTGCCTCTAAGTAACATATTATGATCTTTTGCCAGGGAAGTAGTACAATAAGAAAGAAAGAAAGAAAGGAAGGAAGAAAGAAAGAAAGAAAGAAAGAAAGAAAGAACGAAAGAAAGAAAGAAAGAAAGAAAGAAAGAAAGAAAGAACAGATGAATAAGAATAAAGGAAACGGCGAGAATTACAGAGAAGTAATTATTACTTTCCTAAGGAATACTTTGTTTTTATTCAGCTTATTTCGAACTTGCTCTGGTCCCTTGTTCCTTGTTTCATAATTTTAGTATGTAATGTTATGAACCATTATGCTACACGTGAAGTTGCTATAAGCGAAACTTCTCACGTAGAAGGCTCTGACTCTATCCCATTTTACTTCAAGAAGAAGCTTTGTCTTGGACTGGAATAAAGTTAATAAATTCCTAATCGCTTTTACTTCCTCAAGATATAGCATATCATATGTGGGTAAAAGGGGCATTTAATCTTGGTAATTCATGTCGGATGTACAGTGAAGAATAATTGAAAAGTATTTTCCTATTTTCACCTTGCCTACAACGGAGGGGGGGGGGGTTCACTGGCAGCGACAGCATTGAGATTAGTACGTTTTTGGTAGGGGACCAGGATAGTAATGGCTATGGGTTTAATTTTTGGTGATGCGTCATGTATGCTGTTATACTGTGGGTTCGTTTTCGGTTAAAATTACTGTTAATCTCAGAAAGTTACCATTTCCTTCTTTACTTGTTTCACGAAATGCTAGACATTGCTCGGATAGAAGTTAACACTACTTAAATTAGGCGCTTCCGAAGACCAGGAAGTATGCCACCGTTGTCTTAAGTCATAATGAACTGCCCCTATGTAATTTAGTACAATGTGAACACGGACGCCGATGCCAGTGGCCGCGCGGTCTAAGGCGTAGGTCTGCGGCCGAGCGCTTGCTGGGATCGTGGGTTCAAATCCCACCGGGGGCATGGATGTTTGTCTCTTGTACAGTATTTGTGTTGTCAGGTAGAGGTCTCTGCGACGGGCCGATCCCTCGTCCAGAGGAGTCCTACCGACTGTGGTGTGTGTCTGAGTGTGATCAAGTGAAAATAAAAACAACCTCGACACCTACTGTGAACAAGTAGGTAGAAGAGGGAAGGACTAGGACGAAGTGAACACAGACCAGACCCCCAGACACAGTACTGTACATAACGTAGTAAAGAGGCGACAACGACAGGCAGACCTGGTACAGCATCGACTCGTAGGCATATGCTTGGCATTATCCAATCCCGGGGCTTACGTTTGTATTCTGTGCGTATGAGTGGTCGTAAATCGAGGTGTGGTAAGTGGGAGAGCGCCAGTACTTTTGAAAGAAGCTGTTGGATATTATTCCTTCGAAGTCCACTCATGAAAGTCCTTACGGAGACGCCAGTCGTGGTTTAGCTGATCGAGTACTTTTTGTGGAACCTAAAGTTTCACTATCGTAAGAGATATAATAACCAACTGCAACACTATGTGTAATAGAACACATTAAAAGTTCAAGACATAAAATTTAAAAATCTTTACATGGTCCACATAGTGATTTTTAAATTTTATGTCTTGAACTTTTAACCTTTTAAAGCCTAGCGGTAACTTTACGTACCACCAGGTTTAACATTAAAAAATACTACGTGGTGGCCACATTGCGTTTATGTGTTTTGTACGGATCTCAGAACAAACAGCAACTTTTGCCTTCTAAATAATTAAGCGATTGGTTTTTATAACCGAAGTGAAGAGTGTTTACAGCGCGGTACGCACTGAGTCCGTATATAAAACAGATACGCTTCGTCTTTAAAGGGTTAATGTTTTTTATTACACACAGTGTTGGTGTTGGTTATTGTATCTCTTTTTGAGTTACCAACACGGTATGGAAAACATTAAAATTTGGCTATCGTTTCCCCAAGAGCTCTCTGCTGGTCCGTATCCTAAGCCAGATAAATTCAGTCTGCTCTCGTTATCTGCTTCTGTGAGGACCATTTAGTATCTCTCCCATCTGGACCTGTGTCTCCCCATAGCCGCCTTTAAGTTGCTGTAAGCCGTATGTGTTACGTGCGTAGTTTCAGCATATTGTGACTTGTGTACGTGGGTACAAGGATGCCGGGAGACAATCGCGTTACATATGAACACCGCGTGCTAACTTTTCTTGTTATCTCTCTCCGTATTCTGCACTTATAAAGAAGCAAAATTGGAGAATTCACTTTGCCCTCGTGAAGAGAGGCTTTTGCGGAATTTTCAGCAGAAGTGAAGTGATTAACTTAGGAGGGGGGGGGGGGGGGACGTGATGCTGTTTCCCCTTCATAACATTATAGCTGATGTCTGCCTACTTAATGTCCTCGAGCGAACCAACTTTTGTGTTTTGGGTTATAAACATGTCTGGAGTCTTTTCTTGTTTCTGTGCAGGATGCTTTCCTTAGTAAAAATTTCAGGTTTTAACATTAAAGAGGGCGGTGTGTTGTCTGTGATAATGAATGAATAATGAAGTGTTGCTACAGGTAATAATGCGAGTGTTACTGCACGTGATAATGCGAATGCTGCTACAGGTAATAATACAAGTGCTGCTGTAATTTATTATGCAAGGTAATAATGAGAATGGTAGCTAATTTATGCAAAACACCTGTCCCAGGCTAGGTAGGTCTACGTTTGTCGTTCTGAAATCGGTGCTGTACTACTACTACTACTACTACTACTACTACTACTACTACTACAAGTACTACTACTGTCTGTATCTGTTAACCTTCCTAAATACTCCATTTTGGGTACGGGCTCTGTCTCCGTGGAAATGTCCTTTGTTGGGCCTTTTGCTAACGCTATTTTTTGTCATTAGGTGTAGAAACGATCCAAAGGATGATGATATATGCCCAACAGAAATAACATAACCAAAGAGAGATTAACAACCAATTTGCTTTGTTTTAAAGAAGCGTTCGTACTGTTTAACCCTTTAAAGACTAAACGTGTCTGTTTCATATAAGGACTCAGTGCGTACCGCACTGTAAACACTCCACTTCGGTTATAAAAACCATTCTGTTAATGTTTTATAAGGCAAAAGTTGCTGTTTGTTCTGAGATCCGTACAAAACACATAAACGCAATGTGGGCACCATGCCGAATTTTTTAATGTTAAACGTGGTGGTATGTAAAGTTACCGCTAGGCTTTAAAAGGTTAAAGGAAGTCTGCAGTGCTGCCGTTTGTGGCGCTGTTAAATAGCTGTAACGTAGAAACACAAAATGCCGTTATCGCAGCAGAGGGCTTTGTGTTTTGTTGCAATGGCAGTTGAAATCCGTGATTAAGGTGCAAAGACGATACAGCCTGGAATGTGAAGGACATTCCACTAAGTGCTGGTCAGGACATTTTAAGAACAGAAACGGCATATTGCATCAGACGTGCGCAGGTAGGCCTTTCATAGACCTTGACTGAGCAACACAGTTCCTGCTTCTGCTTTTCAGTGCAGCCCGGGGAAATTCGTCTTTTATACTAGTGGAGAACTTTTAATGCCGTGCAGAAAATTATCCACTGTCATTAAATTCGCGTGTCCTTAAAATCCAGATAATGGAAAGTCTGGAATTGGATGTTTGACCGCTTCGGAATTAACGTGCTGAGACAGACTGCCAGTGACGACGGAAACCGAGGTACACAAATTACTTAAATTGTTTTTTTTTTTTTGGAAACACAGCGAACTCTTTCTTGACATCAATTGTGCTTTGTGTTTAAAGTATTTTTGTTATGTGATGAAAAAGTATTGCTATTCTGATTACGAAGTCCACCAAATAATCCAGTGAAAAACGATTGTCCTTCATTCTATTCTGTTCGACTAACGTATCTGATCCTCCACAATTTTGTGGTAGAATACTCCCTAACGGTAATGGCTGTTGTCCTAGATATCCTCTCTCCGTTGTGTCGCTTCGTTGCCTACTGATGATAGGTTTATCCAATGGATAGAACGGAGATATTTTTTACCGCTTTCCGTTTGATGGACACATAGACGGTCTGCGGAATGACGTCATTTATAATGTATTTTAATTAGGCAATGTACAAAGTCCCATTGTAGTGGTAGTAATATTAGCAGCAGCAGCAGCAGTAGTAGTAGTAGTAGTAGTAGTAGTAGTAGTAGTAGCAGTAGTAGTAGTAGTTCTTCTACATTTTTGTCTTTGAATTTCAGAACGATTTCTCGATGAAGGAAGACCATCTGAATGTTAAGGCATAGGTGGGCAAAACTGAAAACTTATTTATAGATATGATATAAAACCGTTAATGTTTAAGACCTTCTGGAAATCAAATCCCTAGATGGACTGATCACTGAATCTCATACAAAAGTGCGATAGATATGTGCTATAGCCACAGAGTTGTTACAGACAAATTGTAATCGTGGGCATACACTTATTTTAGGACGAAATATCTAATAATGTAAAACTGAAATCTGTGTTTGTGGTCTCAGCATGCATCGAATTTTTTTTTGTAATTCGTAGTGTGTTTGTAACAAGCACGTGGTTTCTAGACATCGTTTTTAATATTATTGTTAGTACATCCAATATGAAGGACTACCCAATCAGGTTTCTGTCTTTGAGGTGATTTGACACTGCTTGAAACACGGTACAGCGTTTCAGAATGCCAGTGTTAGCCTCGATCCTGAAATTAGATCAAATTTTATTAAAAGTGATGATGGCGTAATGGTCTCTTCGGAAGCAACCGGTGCACCTGATTAACTTAGTGACGTATGTGGAAGGTTTAAAGACAGGCTTCTCGTAAACAAAACACTTCTTGTGGTTTCACATTCCCAAATTAGCCTTTTCACGCGTTTTGTCATATATTGGCTTTTATTTAAAAACTTACCGAAATTATGAGTGATTTGTTTATTTTTTCGTTAAATGAACCTTTTAAAGCCTAGCGGTAACTTTACATACCACCAGGTTTAAGATTAAAAAATTCTGCGTGGTGCCCACATTGCGTTTATGTGTTTTGTACGGATCTCAGAACAAACAGCAACTTTTGCCTTATAAAACATTAAGAGATTAGTTTTTATAACCGAAGCGGAGAGTGTTTACAGCGCGGTACGCACTGAGTTCTTATATAAAACACATACGCTTCGTCTTTAAAGGGTTAATATCCGCTGAAACGAGATGCAAAATTCAGTGGAGCTATAGGTCAGTGCGTCCCAAAAGATGTCTCGCTGTTCGGGGTTTTTAAATGTTTATATTTGTGTAGGTACGCTATAGTTCAGGTATGACTTCTTGGATTGGGTATCGGCTCATCGCAAGGTGCCAACCTGTACCGAGCAAGGCAAACACAGAAGAAAGGCAGACCTACTTTCGTGTCCATAATGGGATTCGAACTCACGATCCAGGTGTCCGAGCAGAATAGCATTGCACGTCTTAGAAGACGCGGTCGACGCTATTGGCTTCATAGTGCTACGCGTTTGTATTTGTCGCATATATTATGCAGCAGTTTCGTTGATTGGGTTTCAGATAGTTTATTTTGGGCACACGGAATCTGTGCTGTTCGACACACAATGCACCACGGGCAGCCGCATTACCCCGCTGCCATAGTCTGTATTGATCAGCAGTACAACTGAAGAGTCGCCCGCCGCTCAAGTCGTATTCTACTGCAGAATTCCTCACTGCAGTGTAAAAATGTACGCTATTATCAGCTGCAGATGAGAGAACTGTACAGTAAATGGTAAAATATGTTCTTAAAAGTACTCACTATATTTATATGTAATTATATTTCATACGTATATACAAACCTGGAGTACATACCTTGTACTATGGAAGTATTCTTAAATATCTGCAGTCTCAGTGGTCAATTGTCCAAGAAAATATCATAAGAAAGTGTAACCCACAGTCCTGGTATATTCGATTTTTGATTGAATGATTGTCTATTATTTACATGAACACCAGTAAATAACTAAGCGTTTAGCTGAAATTGAATTTTTTATTGAGGAATTTGAACCTCGATTCATTAACTTTAAGTTTCTTATAGGGCCATAACTGGTCCCGTCGTGTAAAGATGTAGCATAATATTCATCCATATTCATTCCATATTAATCCATAGCACATTAACCTTTTAAAGCCTAGCGGTAACTTTACATACGACCAGGTTTAACATTAAAAAATTCTACGTGGTGCCCACATTGCGTTTATGTGTTTTGTACGGATCTCGGTACAAACAGCAACTTTTGCCTTATAAAACATTAAGAGACTGGTTTTTATAACCGAGGTGGAGAGTGTTCACAGCGCGGTACGCACTGAGTCCTTATATAAAACAGATACGCTTCGTCTTTAAAGGGTTAATGTACAGTCTAACTCAGTTATAACTTCATGATAGGGACTGAATAATTTGTGTCGTTATAAACGAGTGTTGTTATAACCGAGGAGTATAATGTTATGATTAGCAGTGACGAATTAATTGGTACCACAGAATATCTGACGCTATAAGCAATATGTCATATTGTTATTGTTTTATTATTATAGGCCTGTTCTACTTGCCTGGAGGAAGTCAGGAAGACTACGTAAATTCTTCGATAGTGTCGTCGGTATCCGCGTTGAGATTCAAAAACGAGACCTCACGGATAAGTAGCATGAGTTATACTATAAGGCGTGGTCTGTGAAATTCAGTACCTCTTAATTTATTTTACCTGTTTACCTTCGTCCTGTGATGTTTCCTCAGACCTGTATCGAATAGTTTAAATCTATATACTCGAAATACAAAATCTATATACTGGAAATACAAAATCTATATACTGGAAATACAAAATCTGTATACTGGAAATACAAAATCTATATACTGGAAATACAAAATCTCTAATTTCGATTCACATAAAAGTGTGATAGGGGTACAGGCGTCCATTAAATGTTTCAAGAAGTGCATTTTCAATTGCAGCACCCCCCGTGTACTGAAACACAGAACCTAAGATTATGAAAGTATAAACGTTTTGATATCTATGTCGGTCTCTTCTAGTTGTATGGTAGAAAGTAAAACATAACATGTTGAACAGAATTCCAAGAATTTCTAAGGGGGTGGGGCTGGATATATCCGAGATGCTGATTCAGAAAATGGAAAAAAATATTGGCCACCTCCCTTGAGCACTCCAAAGCAAAGTGCAGCGCGAAGCCTGCAGTGGGATAGTCCAACCTTCTCTTCATAAACAAATCAAGAAGGCACGTGCGTGTTATATCCAAGATGTAAGGACAAAAGAGACAAAATAAAAATCTTTTTCACAAAGGAGGTAAATTTACATGGCCAGGGCTCTTTGTTCATAAGTCTCTGCAACGTGCAAGGGGTAAACAAGACTCTAAGTGCAGCAACTATATACGCACTAACGGAATCAACTGTACATAAAAACGCCGAAATTAACCATTTAAAGACGAAACGTGTCTTATTTTATATAAGGACTCAGCGCGTACCGCGCAGTAAAGACGTTCCGTTTCAGTTACAAAAACCAGTCTGTTAATGCTGCCTAAGCCAAAAGTCACTGTTTTTTCTGAGAGCCATACAAAACACGTAAACTCAAGGCGAGAAACACTTAGAATTGTTGAATGTTAAACTTGGTGGCAAGTAAAATAACCTCTAGGGTTTAAAAGGTTAACTCTATTAGGCCTGCTTTTTTTTACCAGTTTTATGATTTAGTTTGTACGTGTTCTTGTTTAATTAATTTACAATCCCACGCTAGGTTCTAGTAGCATACATCTGTTCCTTGCTAGCAATATTTAATAAATTGTGCATTTAAAATCTTCACGTTATGTATTTTGTACTTCTTTTTCCAAAACCTTCCTTCAGATTAGTCACACCCCAGCACAACAAGGGTGTGATTTTTCTTCACCACGGTAACGAAGGTTTAAGGTTGCCTTGTACATAGGGTGACATATCGTAGTGGATCTTGAAGGAATTACTTTAGGTGGGTGTGAACTGCCTTTAAATTACGCGATTTTAGGTTTTAACAGCCTTGCTCATGAAGATTAATCCTTTCTGGGATGTGGCACCGTATTGATTGGTAATTAGTTACCGACGTTTCGGACGAGGTTGCTGCCTCCATATTTAAGGGTAACCCCGGAATACCCTGGAGATGAATGGAGCAACTTCTTAATGTCGTAATTAATTAGCAGTCAGTACGCCGTTGCATCCAATTATAATACGTAATCTGAATTTAAATTCTTCAGAGCAAATTCGCCCCTTTTAGGTTACGACGGCGATAATCAGTCTGCGTGCATAATTCGGAACTTTTAACACTGTCAATATCTTGAAATAATTTGTGTGCCCGACATTAAATGTGGCAAGTCGCAACCTGTTTTATCCGCGATTGCCGGGCGGAACGCCATAGTAGTGTGTTGCTCTTAAAGCTGTGTAAGAATCAGGAGTACCGTTAGAATTGTACCAATTCGCTTTTTAAAATCTTACTGAAATTTGATTCTTTTTACACTTTATGGTGACCCAGTTACCATTTATGCGAATTTTCGAGACTATTTCTAAGTATCACGTATACCTAACATTTATGGGGATATATTGTTTCTGTCTTCAGGGTAGAAGATTCTTCTGCAAGGCATCGCATTGCAGAACACTGTAGTCATCACTTTTAGCGGCCTTGTAAATTGAAACGAAGTTGTCCATGTGCACGCCGTGAGGAATGGAGGTGTAGCTTCACTCATTCTTAATCTTGGCACTAGATGAAATCAGTGGTCAGCTTAATGGCGCGGCTGATTTGCCACTAGGGAAGAAGATCCCGGTACCCAATTAGTAAGAAGTCGGTGGGTCCCAGGGCCAGTACCAAATTAGTAAGAAACTCGGTAGGCCCCAGGGCCAGTACCCAAGTAGTAAGAAACTCGGTGGACTCCAGGGCCGGTTCCCAATTAGTAAGAAACTCGGTGGGCCCCAGGACCAGTACTCAATTATTAAGAAACTCGGTGGGCCCCAGGGCCAGTACCCAATTAGTAAGAAACTCGGTGGGCCGCAGGGCCAGTACCCAATTAGTAAGAAACTCGATGGGCCCCAGGGCCAGTACCCAATTAGTAAGAAGCTCGGTGGGCCCCAGGGCCGGTATCCAATTAGTAAGAAACTCGGTGAGCCCTAGGGCCAGTACCCAATTAGTAAGAAACTCGGTGGGACCCAGGGCCAGTACCCAATTAGTAAGAAGCTTGGTGGACCCCAGGGCCGGTATCCAATTAATAAGAAGCTCGGTGGGCCCCAGGGCCGGTACCTAATTAGTAAGAATTTGGATGGGCTCCACAGCCAGTCTGGACATCTTTGAAAAGTGACAGATCCCTCGCTCCTGCCGAAAATCAAACTAAAATTCCTCGAATATCCAGCCTGTAGCCCAGTCACTGTACCGACTGCGCTGTGCGGCTGCTGGAAGATGTAAGGCATGAAGTAAATCTATTTTTTTCGCTTGACATCTGAGGTTAATTTCGGAAACCAGTTCTCGTAATGAATGGAACAGAAACGCTGCAATGGGACGGGTACGTGTCTTTCATAACAGTGGATGCTTTATGCACACATCTACGAACACACTGCCCGCATTGCAGTTATTGTCTGCTTACGGGTATTCATTTCCCCAGACCAATGTTAAATCGATAATGCAAATGAATTTATTGTATTTCTTCTTTACTTTTATGGGAGAAAATGTACACACGATCAAACTTTGCGATCTGATTTCCTAAGCTACGTTCTTTACTCCACACCGGAATGCTTAGCTTTAGTCACTTTACTGTACTGAGGTATTCAAAACAGATAGCCTTGGGAGAGTATCTGTGATGGATTTCATTCATACCTCTCTTATTTGAAACTTCAAGTTTGTTGAATATATATATGTATATATATATATATATATATATGTAACCCGGTTATAACAACATCGGTTTCTGCGACATCTTGTCTATAGCGTCAGATATTCTGTGGCACCAATTAATTCCTCACTGGTAACCATAAAGTAACAGTCTCGGTTAGAACAACACTTTCGTAATGACACGAAATATTCAGTCTCTTGCATGACGTTATAACCGAGTTGGGCTCTGTGTGTATATGTGTGTGTGTGTGTGTGTGTGTACACACACACACACACATACATACATACATACATACATACATACATACATACATACATACATACGTACATACGTACATACGTACATACATACATACATACATACATATACTGTTTGAAAAGAGATCACATAGTGTCCTGAGGCCAAGTCCTTTTCTCTGATGTCGAGCTGAACTTCAGACTGGTTATTTATATGAAAGAATTTGTCACTTTTTCTCGCGGTAAAACGTTGATATTAATACGTGGCAGTCCATACAAGCTGCTTTATCCTCATTCGGTCGTAATATGAAAGAAGTCTCTCCAGTTTTCGCTGTTATGGTTCTTTACGTATCGTTAGTTAGTAGTTTTTTTTTACTGACATTTCGGGACAGCCTATTGGCCGCAGTATGAAGGATCAAGAAATCCAAGTAGAATTAAATCTCGCTTAGCACACCTCTATGTAAATACTGCTGTCCCTCAGAGTTCTTCTTGGACGGATATACTGCCCCGAAATTTCGGTAAACAGGTACCAATGCTGCGTAAGAACCCAGAACAGCGAAGACTTCAAATGCACCATGTCGAAAAACTGACACCTCGCAAGTATCTGCATCCATCCGCAGATTACGGTACATTTAAAGCATTGAAATTCTAAGTTATGGGTATATTTTTTTACTGAATAGCTTTTGTGTGGAGAGCTGATTGCACAGACGTACGAAAGATAATATGGAACATTATTTCAGTTTTCCTCATTGCTGAGGAATAAAATGATTAATATTCAAATAGTGATTCGTATGTGTGGTCACAGTGTTCAAACTTGCCACGGTTAAATGTAGCTATAATTAACCCTTTAAAGTCGAAGCGTATATGTTTTATATAAGGACTCAGTGCGTACCGCGCTGTAAACACTCTCCACCTCGGTTATACAAAACCAGTCTCTTAATGTTTTATAAGGCAAAAGTTGCTGTTTGTTCTGAGATCCGTACAAAACACATAAACGCAATGTGGGCACCACGTAGAATTTTTTAATGTTAAACCTGGTGGTGTGTAAAGTTACCGCTAGGCTTTAAAAGGTTAATTTCATCTCACATCTAAGTGTTCCATAGTCTTAGCATCATATGTTATCCAAATTCCAACCCATATTCAGTGCCGAAAATTGTTGTCACTCTTTCCTGTAAAGCAATTAATAATAAAATGATCAAATTTATGATAGAAAATAACATTAATATTAATGCGCGTTGTGGTATAGAATGAACTATAATTTAAAGAGCAAGGCTGAACATAATTCTAATATCCATTTTCTCAGTATATCGTTTTATATGTGCTCATATGTAATTTTACGGGCTCCATGTAATTATTCTGCTTGCTGTCTGTTGAAGAATACGTCTTAATGAATTTGCACTTATCTCTTCAACTGAATGCAAAGGACTTATGAAAAATGTAGACTTTTGTTAAATTGTTCCCTCGCCGGACGCATTTCTCTCGGTAATCATCCCCCTATTGTTTCCTGCAGGCAGACTTCTGCATTGTGCAGTGACTGAAGATGTAGTCCCTGGCTCCCCCGGCAACCCGTCTTACGTTGCTGTATAACGATGTGGTAGCCAAAGCAAAGCCAGTCTTGCAAAAACCGCACCTTATCCCTGTGCCACTGTACTGTTAGATTGATGTAGTATGGGCTCACAAGAACAGCTCAGTGGACTTTCCTGTGGTTTATTGCTTTCTTCTTGGTACCACAGTTTGCAAATGGACTTGACAGGGTTCAAACTGGACTTCCTACAAAATTAGAAGTGTGTAAAGGTTTACTGGAACCTGGAACACACAAATGCTTTCTTTGTTATTTGTATATATGATTGGACCTGATGTTCCTGTCTGGTGCGGGTATTTTCCACAGCACCATGTTGGGAAACCTGTGATTTTTCGGCGTGATGTGTGTGTGTGTGCGTGCTCGTGCCTGTGTGTGAGTGAGGTTGTGGGAGGAGGAGGGTTTAAGGCGCTTCAGCGTCGATGATTGTTTGCGCCTAATTAAAAGTAAATTTGAAGACTGCAGCATTTTAACCGTGTTATAATTAGATGAAAGACTGGAGGAACAAAACGGATTTGCCCTGAAGTTCTGAAGTGAATAATAATGTAAAACGGTATCCTAATGCAGGGCAGCCATCTATCAGGCCGTACATAGGCGTGTAGTTGAGGTTTCGAGGTAAGGGTAGAAATAAAATGAGACAGTGCGACTGGCGTCTGTAGATTACTAAAATTATGCCAATAAGATTCACTTGGTAACCAATATACTGTTGAAAAATTTCGTTAACGGTAGTCTTTATTCGACTGTCGTATCTAAAGATGTGCTTGTTGTCGTAAAAGGCCGAATTTTACAACTATATGTATGCGTATCACCGCGGAAAAATCATCAAATTTTCAATAATATGGAATTATAAAAATATTGTACAGTTGCTCCTTTTGCAATGGGATGTATGTCATAGAAAAACATCAGTTCATTTCACTTCGTATGAAGTAGACCGGCTTGAGTATGGTTGCGGTTTTAGCAGTGCTCGTGTTATCATGACACTAATAAAACATGTGACTTCAAGTACTGGTAATATTAGCCCTTTAAAGACGAAGCGTATCTGTTTTATATAAGGACTCAGTGCGTACCGCGCTGTAAACACTCTCCACTTCGGTTATAAAAACCAGTCTCTTAATGTTTTATAAGGGAAAAGTTGCTGTTTGTTCTGAGATCCGTACAAAACACATAAAAGCAATGTGGGCACCACGTAGAATTTTTTAATGTTAAACCTGGTGGTATGTAAAGTTACCGCTAGGCTTTAAAAGGTTAAAGACACTGCAAGAAATATTTTTGCTATTTTGGACATCTTCTATCGTCTTGTATTCCTTCAACCACTACGTTTTGGAAGAGGGTCCAGTCTCCGATATGCCCCATTAAAAAACTCAGGAAGATGGGCAGTGTCCTCCAAGACATGAATTGTGTTTGCCTTAAAATAGCATCGTTAGAAAAATTTGTATTTAAGTTAGAGATGTTGGTTTGCAGTACGCATGTGATGTTCCCAGAAATTTATCTCGTATAAACAGATCTTTTAGCAATAATTTATACTGATATGCAAAATCTCTTAGCAATCCAGTACTTCGGAGTGGATCAGTTAAAACTGTAGTATGGCGCACTCTGCATGAAAGGCGAAGGTATTTGGTTTTGAAGAAGACATACGCTGAATTGGCTGTGGCCACTGCTTGATCACAGCGAGCGCATGGAACGCAGTTTAGTTACACGGTTTTGTAATTGTTCTTCCATCAAATGTCGTGTTTGGGCGCTTCATATCTTGACGTGCTGAGTTTCACTATTTTCGATGCCTCATGTGTGTGCCGCATATTTTCTACCACGAAGGGCATGTGGACGTTTCTTTTTTATGTTTATATGACTATTGCGTAGCGACGCCCTTTTTACACCACCATGCGATGGAAGTAAATAAAAACTTCGGTGAATTTTGATTATCATTTAGAATATACGTTCATTCACGCAGACTGCAGCAGTAATTATAAGGTTAAAAATCTGTAAATACTTTGGCACGCGAGCAAGGTCCCTTAAGGGAAAAAACGTTATTATCTTTGCATATGACATGTAAAACTCTTTTGCGTTCTCTTCATATGAAGGTGGATTGTGGTTTAAAAAATCGGGCTGTAATCATGCCTTGACTTTGTATGAAACAGTCAGGTTCCTGTACTCTAATACCACGCTTTCTTTTTTATTACAAAACTTTCATACAAAGGATGTCATTTGCGTCTTTCTGTAACCTGTCGGCTAAACTATGTTGCTAATGTGCTGTTTTACATTTTACTCTTTTTTGTGTAACTTCACCGCCCCCCGCCCCCAAAAAAAACTTTGCTTAAACGTTATGGCGAGGCACATACACAGTCATTTCTTTCTGTTCTTTTTATGATGAAGGGAAGAGATTAATGTTATGAATAATTTAAAAACAATTAACGAACCGGGTTTTCAGCTTCCTTGGGTTCAGTGGTGTTTCCACTCGGGTTAAAATACGATTCCTCTTTCAAAGGACGCAGGCTTGAAAATTTGTGTTTTATTGTGTTCTGTCATGTTCCCAGTACAGTTACTCAATACCGGACTCGTATTTTGTAAAGAGCACAGCTGAGTGATGCTGAATCCACTCGATTGATAGGTCATCTGTATGAATCCACTCGCTGCAGATATAGCGTAGCTCACACAGGAGCCGGTATAGGCGTTATTGCTGTGGCAGGTGGTAAAGTGCATGTATGTGAAGGGAGCTGTTTTGAAGATTAACGGAGAGTGTGAGGTGTTCATTAATTGCGCAAAATAAAAAAGCCTTTTTTTTTCTTATTGTTCGCCATATTTTTCAGACAACCAAATTGATTACATACGAAGAACAGAGTGGACTTGTTCACAAATTTATGCTCGTGTAACCTAGCGCGAACTCATTTATAAAATCTGCGCACGTGATATTTGATCTTCCAGGACTAAGCTGCAATATGTTCAGTAATTATCAGAAACTTTAGTTAATGTTGTTCTATGTTTAACCCTTAAATCTGTATCTATTGTTGTATCTACCGCTGCATTTACTATGAAGAGCTTCTCTATATTTTCATTAAATTTATTTGTGTCTTTAACCTCTTAAAGCCTAGCGGTAACTTTACCTACCACCAGGTTTAACATTAAAAAATTCTACGTGGTGCCCACATTGCGTTTATGTGTTTTGTACGGATCTCAGAACAAACAGCAACTTTTGCCTTATAAAACATTAAGAGACTGGTTTTTATAACCGAAGTGGAGAGTGTTCACAGCGCGGTACGCACTGAGTCCTTATATAAAACAGATACGTACCGTCTTTAAAGGGTTAATGTGATACCGACAGCAAACAGCGAACTTTTCCTTATAGAGCACATTCGAGACGTGGGAATTATCTCATGCGGGAGGAACTTAACCTT
>BLKM01000529.1:2680503-2728649 GCA_013340265.1 Coptotermes formosanus
TTGGTTTTTATAACCGAAGTGGAGAGTGTTTACAGCGCGGTACGCACTGAGTCCGTACATAAAACAGATACGCTTCGTCTTTAAAGGGTTAAAGTACTGTGTTTCCAAGTAATCTTTAGCCTTCGAGTTTATATTTGTACGCACCTTGTCTGCCAATCGTGTTGTGTGTCCCACCTATCCTCTGTAATTTGATTCCCCACATAAATTAAGGTGAAGCGTAAATATATGAAGTTCCTCGTGACGCAGCTTTCTCCATTCTCCGGCCACTAATCTAGGTCCAGATATTCTCCTGAGTACATTCTGCTCAAAAAATCTCAGTTTGGGTTTTTAATGCGATGGATCAAGTCTCACACCCATATAATAATGCGGTTGTTAATCGATTTATATATAAAGAACGTTGCGTACGGTTTATCCATTGGGCGACTTATATTAACTCAATTTTTCCACGGGGTGTATTTCGGGGTTTTAGTGATTCACAGAATAAAAACAAATATTTCCCTGTACAAAAACAGTACTTTCTCTACGTTTTATCTTCGGTCTGACCTGATTTTTAAACATACTTTTTGTGAATTTTGTTACTTGAGAAGTTAAACTATGATCTCATTTCCAACTTGAATTGTACTTTTAAGTTTAAATTATGGCATTTGTAGGTTTGCCAGTAGAATTTACCAGAAGTTCATTTGTTTTTATGGGAAACTGAAGAGCAAAACACTTCTTTTTCCGTCGTTTACAGTGCTCAGTGAATTACCAGTGTACTGTGGTAACGAAGTGAAGAAAAAGTACTGTATCGGGAGTCCCGACGGAGAGAGGAAAAACTTTTTAAGACTTGGTGCCGCAATGCCTACACGGATATTTCTTTCCTCCTTTATCCCCCATCTCACTAACCCCCCTTGAGGCCCGTCTAAGAGTGCACTGTAGTATGCGCGAACTATCGTTTGACTGCAAATCAAAAGCGTTCCATTTTCACAGCATCTTTTCTCTACCCCCTTTTTTACAGTTGTTTCACGATGTGTGAGATACAGTCGTCCTACTATGCACTTCATATGTACCTTACGACACAAAAATTGTTTTTTTTAATTTTGCTTTACAGTCGCACATTTCTTGTGTCTACCATATTTTCGAACCCAAATTCTATACCTTATTTTTCATCCTGCGGAATAATTCTCTGTAGCATGCCCCATCCCCGGGTTGCGGATGTAAGAGACGTCCCCACGTGCGTAGAGCAATGGCCAACGCACAGTATACCGAATGAATCGGAACAGAAAATAAATGAGAAGGAGGTACAAAGTGTCATCAAAATCTTGTTCTCTGAAGTTTTTCGTAGTGGAAACCTCGATTAAGGTTGGAGAAATGTTGTTAGAACAAGCTGCACAAGACGCGTTCTGCGCCCCAGAAGAGACTTAAAAATTTGTGACGTTACTTGAACAGTTAAAATACATGTGATTTTTCAGTGGACCTAGCGCTTAAGGGCATGAACTGAAACAAAAGGACAGGTAAACAACTGGCCATGTTTATAGCAGAACGATATCTTTGGTTTGTTGCATAGCGAGTACAGATAGTGACTGTGGAGCTTGAATTTGACCTTGGCAGTGGTTTACGCTGGAGAAAGCTGACCGTTTTTTAGTTGTGACCAGTAACCGATGTATCCCAGTTAAAAATACATTGGGCTCAAGTGGTGTCGCCTTTTATGCGTCTAAGATAATACAGTTTTTAAGTGCTCTGTATGGTTAAAGCTGTGCATAAAGTTGACTTTAGGCTTTTTACAAACTAAACACCTAACAAATGGCGACGAGCATTTGCTAAAAAAAGTCCTAAGTCATGCTTTGATAGAGACTCATGTTTTTCACAGGATTTTGTTTTCTCACGACCGCCGTCTCGATTGTTAAGGGACTCGACCCACGCTGTGCAGTTTAAATGCATTCTGTTGAGTAAAGAACATTGCAATATAGGCATTATAACTGCGGGGAAGGGTACTTCGACTGTCTTCTACGGAACAAGTTATGAAGATATAATTATGTATAAAAATTTTAGATGGTATTTTTTGCACAAATTTTTGATAGATATATACTCCCTGATGATTACCCTCTACAGATTGAAACATGTTGGGTTTGGTTATTTTATTATAAATAATAGTAAACAAGGTATTGTGCATGTAATTGGTCGTGAAAAATATTAAATATTAATGTCGTTTTGCGTTTCTCTTTCTGTTAACCCTTTAAAGACGAAGCGTATATGTTTTATATAAGGACTCAGTGCGTACCGCGCTGTAAACACTCTCCACTTCGGTTATAAAAACCAGTCTCTTAATATTTTATAAGGCAAAAGTTGCTGTTTGTTCTGAGATCCGTACAAAACACATAAACGCAATGTGGGCACCACGTAGAATTTTTTAATGTTAAACCTGGTGGTATGTAAAGTTACCGCTAGGCTTTAAAAGGTTAACTATGCCAATTATATGTGGCTTTTCTGTGCCACTGCCAAACTCGGTAATCCCCCCCTTCTTTCACATTTCGCTGTGTGAATTGCAGCTGTTCTGTGGCCTGTATTACGCTGACACAAATCGCATTAGCCGTTTCCTCTGTCATTCTTAAACTTTTAAAGCCTAGCGGTAACTTTACGTACCACCAGGTTTAACATTAAAAAATTCTACGTGGTGCCCACATTGCGTTTATGTGTTTTGTACGGATCTCAGAACAAACAGCAACTTTTGCCTTATAAAACATTAAGAGACTGGTTTTTATAACCGAAGTGGAGAGTGTTTACAGCGCGGTACGCACTGAGTCCTTATATAAAACATATACGCTTCGTCTTTAAAGGGTTAGTATACAGTGTGTAATGACCTAAACAAAGCTTCCTGGAGTTTTTCCAGACGAATATCAGCGTAGTGCCGCGTACGCAGGGACAGAATTTGGAAACTGTAATTCAACGGAATCACCTTAGGTAGCTTTCGAACTGACCAAAGAAGCTACTACATATCAGGTTATATTCAGTAGTGGACGGAGCTTGCAACCTTAAGCACCTGCAGGCATATATGCAATCTGTAGGCTGTATATATATAACTGTGAGTACAGTTTCGTCATTTAATAAAAACAGCTTTTTCATAGTCTAATGTGATCGTCTAAACGCTAAAGGATATTTTTAAAAACCTGATATGCAGAACAGGATATACGTATTACCCTATTATAAATAAAAATTTGAGTCGTGTAATAATACATAACAAAGCTGGCGTTATCCCGACAGGTTATTATAATAATCAAAGCCCCTCATTCTTTAGAGGCAGCTCTATATTTCATTACCCGAGAAGAGAAAATACGCAGATTCCTATATTAATAAACACACCATAGAGCCGTACGACTTTCACTAGAACACAGGATGCTTATCAAATAAAGAAGCCCTCTAGAAACGTTTCCTACGGCAGACATAATATAAAAAGATCGCGTCAACACTGACGGTGGTCCAACCGTCCTACTGCATACTTTTGTACAAAATACAGATCTCTGTGTTTTTTTTTGTGCTGCTTACACCAGTACTTGACGACCGGGATAGCTCAGTCGGTATAGCGACTCGCTACGACCTGTTCGGTCCGGGGATCGAATCCCGGTGGGGGCGAGATTTTCCGCAGCCTTCCAGGCCGGCCCTGGGGCCCACCCAGCCTCCTGTACAATGGGTAACAGCTCTCTTTTCCGGGGGTAAAGCGGCCGGTGCGTGGGGCTAGACACCCCATCCCCTCCTCGTGCTGAGGCTCACGAAAGGTTAGAGCTATACCTCTACTCCCCCTCTTGGGCCCTCAGGGCCTGTTATAGGGTGAAACTTTACCTTTACCTTACACGAGTACTTGGACAACTTTAAGCACTGGAGTGTATGCATTTAAATAAATGTTATCCCTTGTAGGGAATAAGAAGTAAATGTGTGGTTATATATATTTTAACTGTAAAGGGAAGCCTCCACCTCAACATAGATTTTCATTGTATGATCTTGTAACTTCTACCTGATGATGGCAGGCATACGCGGCCGAAACATTTTGTAGAGATAATAAACAGTGCGTATGAAAAGTGTTGTGTTTACTGTGACAAAGGTTGAAATAGCGGGATTTTTACTGGACTTTTCTTTTTCCCTGTGGAATTGTGGAATGGTTTGAAGAGATCGTTTTGAAAGATTCTATTGGTTAAGGAAACGGGAGATGGTGACGGTGCTGAAAATATTTTATCCTGTTGTAAGCCTATAGTTTTTTGGTCTGTATGAATCATCTGGTGAAGGTATCTGCCCCTAGCCAGAATCTCTGAATAAACTCTTATTTAAAGTTTACCGAGGCTGTTTAGATTTATCTCTCATTAGATTCTCGAAAGTTAAAAAAAAAAGCAATCCCATTACAGGCCTAGACAAGCCCTGAGAGTTCCAGGAGCTTGAGGCTCCCAGATTTCAAGACAATCAGCACATGAAGGTGGTAATGTTGTCAGCCTTACGCACCGGACGCCTTTACCTCCCCAGTAAATATTCCTGGTACTCATTTGTGTTAGAGGCAGAGTCGACTCTAGGGCCATGGTCCGAACGAAAGGATTATGTCAATGAAAAATGAATCGAACCCGTGGCCTACTGGCTTGTAGCGCAGTACCTCAACCAACTGCACCACCGCGTGACCCCACATATTCTCGAAAGGAGAACTCTGAACTGACACTGTAATGACATTCTCATGAACTTGCGGGCTCTATGAAATGTGAAGAGTTAAGCTTTTGCTGACTTCTCAGGTATGAGTCTGCCCTGTAAAGGTAATTAATACAATGCTGTAGATATGGCGCTTGCGTGTCCCGGAGTTTTCAGCATTTATGAGCTGGTCGTATTTATTTTTTCTTTTGGAAATGAAAACCTGTTAGGCTTTGTGAAGGCTGTGTATCCAAGAGCTGCGATTGTTGTTTGAAATATCAAGATTGGACTCGGGGCATAAACCTACAGAGGTTTGATTGCTTTGTGCTACGTGGGGTGGATGATTTTAATATCAAACCATATTCCCTCAAGAAAAAAGGGAACTGAAACAAATGGCACTTTGAAGTAAACATTGCTGCGTCTGAAAGCATGCTCACAATGAGTCATTACGTGGGCACGCATGTAGTAATATAAAGTGATTCCTTCCTCACCTTTAATCCCATTGCTCTCTGCCTTTGTCGCTTCGTTTTATTCGGGTTCAGAATTTATTTAAAATATTAATGTGGTGTTTAAATGCAAATGAGTGTCGTAGTGTTCATAAGCGTCAAACCCTTCCCTTCTGAAACTTCGTCCTCGATAGCGTCATGTACTAAAACTGCTGCCAGGGCGTCACACGTAACTGCCATTAATGCTGGGGGAAGGGGAGATTGATAACTTAAGTATCAGTTTCAAGCGACAAAGTAATTTTATATATTGAATTCTAGCGTACACCCGCGTTCTTAGCGGTGAGGTTTCTTAAAATAATTGGAGCTGTGATGATAATAACGAGGTTACGTGTTTATGTATTTATATTTAATAATAACTCATACCCGTTTCTTGTCACATGTGACGTGCGTGAGAGAGAAGAGAAATTCACAGAGGATGTTGGTGGGGAAACCTGAAGGAAGGAGACTACCTGGAAATCCTGGGTGTAGATGGGATAATATTGAAATTAAGCTTGATGGAATAGGCTGGAAAAATGTGAACTGGTTTTATCTGCCTCTGTAGGGGTTTGAAGAGTATATATGACTCACTGACGCTGTCTTCCGTTTGTGTTTTGTCGTTGGCATGCTCTGTCTGAGTTCGTGGCTGTTTTATGGTTTTTAATTTGCTAATTGGTCGAGGTTTTGTTTTTGAGCATTATAGTTAATTTTTAAATTTTTGAACAGTTATTTTCTTGTTCGTACATTTGGACTAAATCTCTTCTCAGTTGCATATCTTGACAAGTCTACTGATCTATGGTGCTTAGCGACAGAACAGCTCGATCTAAGGGGTCCAGCAGAGTAGGCGCTTCTTCGCCTGAAGACGGAAGCAGAGCCGGCTCCCGAAACGTCATGCTTCTTTAAAAATTAGACATGGGACAAGCCCAGAAAAATAAGATTGTGTCAGTGGTTGTATCTGGGTAAGAACAGTGTGCAGTGGCGGGATGTGGTGAATGCGGCCGTGAACATTCAGGTTACATGAAAGTCGAGGAGGGACACGCGGTGGCGCAGTTGGTTAAGGTAGTGCGCTACAAGCCGGAAGGTCGCGGGTTCGATTCCCGATGGTGTCATTGGAATTCTTCGTTGACATAATCCTTTCGGCCGCACTATGGCGCTGGGGTCCACTCAGCCTCTGCGGGGTAAAGGAGGCCAGTGCATAAGCCTAACAACCTTACATCCATCATGTGCCAAATGTCTAGAAATTCTGGGAGCCTCAACCTCCTGGAACCCTCGGTGCCTGTCCTGGCCTGTACAGGGATTGCTTTACCTCTCTTTTTCTGCTTTAACTGACGTTAAATTCAGGTGCTAAAAATGACAGGTTTATTGCGTGGTGATAAGTCGTGTTAATGTCTAATAGATTTCTTTATGCATTCGCCATATAAGTTGCCTAACAACAGAACAACGGAAGATAGAGAGAGACGTTTCATGCATTAGACGTATGGACTGTGATCTGGTGAGAACCATCAGACAGAAAGGACGATAAGAAAGAGATACTGAAGTTTACGTTATGGCTATGCCTTTCTGAGAAATTCTGCGTTTGTTCATGTACATTGGGGGTGTCAAAGAACGATTATATCAGCAAGCGGTCTGTGTGAAGTATTACTAACTTTATGTTAATTGTAATTCTGGGTATGCGACCTGCAAGGATATGGGCACCTCTTTTCCTCATCACGATATCTTCAAGGGTAAGGAAGTCCAAGACTTCTTGATCCTTGGGACCGATACGTTGTCCCGAAACGTCGATAAAGGATTAACACTCGACGCTGTGTTATACCCCAAAAGAGCGCAGATCTCATCGGCATCGCGGCGGAAGCCTGAAATCACGAACCATGAACTCTGTACATTTCGAACTTTAATATTATTTTCCTGTAGCATGCATTTTATTTGTTTTTCTCCTAAACTACTTGCTGTTGTTTTGTGTCATAGAAATACTTTATTTAGTCTGTATATACTATACCAAGTGTAATGTATAAGTTTAAATGATAGAGAAAGTTCAGAAGAAATCCTCTGATGGCATTGTTGATATCTGTTGGTGTTGTTAGCATCCGAATTGGTTTTAGTGACACTTGTTCCTGAACGAAATAAATGTATTTTCTGCCCTTCTGCATCGTTAGTCTCCAGACTGTCTCGGTGAATTTGTCTTAAATTTCTTACTGGGATTTCACGTGAAGTTTATCAGTTTAAGTCCCTGTAGATCAAGTAAAACGTCTGCGTTAAAACTACCAGATTTCTCCAGAAGGCATCATCGTACAAAAGACCTGTTCATGGCCTAAAGTGTGGACACAGCTTTTGTTAAAGTATACATTTGTTATTTTGTTTTATTTGTTACGAATATTTTTCAAAACAACATACAAGAAAAATGATTTCTGACACTCTCAATGCAGTGTGATGTAGTCAATAACCTTTTAGAGCCTAGCGGTAACTTTACATACCACCAGGTTTAACATTAAGAAATTCTACGTGGTGCCCACATTGCGTTTATGTGTTTTGTACGGATCTCAGAACAAACAGCAACTTTTGCCTTACAAAACATTAAGAGATTGGTTTTTATAACCGAAGTGGAGAGTGTTTACAGCGCGGTACGCACTGAGTCCTTATATAAAACAGATACGCTTCGTCGTTAAAGGGATAAGAGACTCACTTATATATATCGTCCCTTTGATGTCTGACTGTTGTCTGAACTGTGGATATAGCAGTTTGGTTCATGTAAATTAGACCTGTGTAACCGTTTATTTCGTACCTGTTGGTATGCCCCCTTTAGAGATCAATCGGTGTATGCTGTACACGTAAACAGTCGGTGTGTACTGTAGGTACAATACGACACACATAAATACGCTCTGTGGACAAAGTGTAGGGTTTCTTAATATTGCAGCTGGGCTAATACATGTAGGCGCCCTAAGCAGGCCATTAATTCGGCGCCTCAGGCAAGTTATTAAATTTGCGCCCTGGGCAGGCCATTAATTTGGCTCCCCAAGCAACCTATTAACTTTTCACCCTTTCAGACCGATACTCTTTGAACTTTTTCGGCGTAGAATTAAGCAGGCGAACATTTTTGAAGGCGCGTGCGCATTTGCAGGATATTTTCTTAGAAATTATTTCGCATGTGGAAAAACTGAGTTTACCAGCGCTATATTTTCGATTAGCGCCTCTTATAGTTTGCCGCTCCGGGCAGTTGCCTAGCTGACCTGCCCTGAAACCGGCCCCGCAGCTGCTACTACATGTAGTTACTACCGGGATTCAAACGTTATTGTTGTTCTGCAATATTGATGTTACATTACAACGAACGGGTTTGGAAAATATTTGGTTTAGGGTAAATTATACTGTATTAGCTCTATCTTATTTCCAACATGTGGGAATAAGATAGAGCTAGATGTTTATAAACATATTTTAACCCTTTAAAGACGAAGATTGTGTTTTATATCAGGACTCAGTGCGTACCGCGCTGTAAACACTCCCCACTTCGGTTATATAAAACCAGTCTCTTAATGTTCTATATGGCAAAAGTTGCTGTTTGTTCTGAGATCCGTACAAAACACATAAACGCAATGTGGGCACCACGTAGAATTTTTTAATGTTAAACCTGGTGGTACGTAAAGTTACCGCTAGGCTCTAAACGGTTAACACAGTTTAACCGTTACTTATACCAATAATTGTATATAACATTTTAACCTATCAACACCGGTTTTAGCATATAAGTTTAGCATGTGATAGACATTGCCATAGTATGTCATAATGATCAACCGTTCACTGATGTATCGTACTCTGCTTGTTGTCTAAAAAAAGCGTTCTCCCTGATGATGGCAGAATATGTAAGGCCGAAACGTGTAGGCGATTGTAAAATAGTTGTGCAGTTGTTGATTGATTAATAATTTTGTATAATAAACAACTGCACGGAAGATGTACAACATTAAATTTTTTCTATGTGGTCGCCACATGTACTTTGGCAGAAGACTGTGTTGTATTTCATCTTATATTCTTTATGCCGAGCGTTCGTTTTTTAGTTTTAAAAATGAAATGAGTAATTGTATGGAATTATCCCAGTTGCAGTATCACCACGACTGTGTATTGGATAGACTTTATAATGGACTTATCGTGTGTAGATAGACCCCAATATAAAGGGAGCAGCAGAATTTGGCGCTAATGAAACTGTCTCGTTTACGGCTAGTGAAGGAATATGAGGCGAATTGTGTGTGTGTGTGTGTGTGTGTGAATTGAACCAAGTAAACGGGATGAGAAACAAATGTACAGGGGCAGAACGAAAGTGAATTGCTCTAAGGGCACCAGGCAGAAACGTTAACGCACATAGATACATACGTACCGCACAAAAACCAGACCATCTCGCATTGAAATCGATTTGGGGTAGGCTGTTGTTAATTCTGGAAATGAGCTGTTGTTTGACTCTAAGCTAAAATGCGTTTACTTCACTCCAGGAACGTCTGTGCTCTATTGTTTTTGTGGAATAACTCCTTCTAAATTTAATTCTTCTTATATGTGAGGCTTAAGTCAGGGCGATAGGTGACTAAATTAGACGTACAAAATATGAACTTTCAGTTTATTATGTCCTATTCTGCCCGATGAATCCCCACAGCCATTTGCACCGAATGGTGCGTGAAACATGTCACGAAACTTCGGTGGAGGATTATTGTTCCACGCTGCGTAATATCGCAGAAGAGCGCAGATATGAACAGTGGAGTTGAGAGTTGCGACATTTGCTGTTACTGCTACTGCTTTTGTTATATCTTTTTCAGTGAGTTTGACATAAATGTGAATATAGTAATCTGTGAGATATGAGGCTGTTTACTGGATTAAACTGGCTTAGGAGTAGGTCTCATGGCGAGCTTTTGTGAACGCGGTAATGAATCTTCGGCGTTCGTGAACCTTGATTTGTCAAATTAGTCACCTGTTTTATACCGTGCAGTCAGTCAGTGACACGTTTAGGAGCTTCTCTGTATAATTGGAAGCATTTTAAAGGCAGGTTGCATCAGAAGGCCTTTACGAATCTACTCAAATATTCAGAGGCATATTTTCATGATAATAATGCAAGTAATTTACACGTCATCCTGGACTTATGTTTTTACAAAACTATGGTTTAAATATTTAAGAAAATTCACAATAAACCTGTGTAATTTTTATGTGACTAAAGGCGTCCCAGATTATTCAGTTCGTCATAGTTCAAGGGGTATCAAAACCCTTTGATAACACGAACTTCACTTGAGCTCCGTTGAAAGTGCAGAATACCCCGGCTGCATAGTATTAAAACTTTCTGCATTGCTGGGTTGCTGCAATGTATGACATGAAAAACGACTGAACCCTATTAGAGTGAATCTGTCCCTAGGCGACACCTTCACAAATGTGCCTCCTCATACCTCCAACGCTGTGCTGTGCCGCCAGCACACTGCGCCACCCGACATGACAGAAGGCGCAATGTGTGGTGCATCTGGAGTGACGCTGTTCGGGCTCAGTGCAATTTAATTCGGAATGTTTGTGTGTGTTGATAATTCATTCAGGCAAATGTTGTGCTAATAAAGTACAAGCCTCTGGTCTCCGCATACCGTTGTGATAATAATATTATTATTATTATTATTATTATTATTATTATTAGTAGTAGTAGTAGTAGTAGTAGTAGTAGTAGTAGGAAACAGGAAAATTTACTTGTGTGAACTCCCCATGGAGTCCAATTGTCCTTCTGGTTAAGGTAGGCTGGAAACAAGGTGAAGGATTGGGAAGAGAACAAGGTACTTCCAAGGGAAGTGGGCTGTTGACAGTGTAAGGACTGAGAAAAAATGAAATTACTTTCCTGTCCAGTGCTCCCCGATTTTCGAAAGAACATTTCATTGCTTTTTGGTAGGTTCCCAGGCTTCGTCCGTTTGTCCTTCTGGTAAGAGCGACGTGTAGATGAAGACGAACATGTTGCATGGGTGGAATGATGTAGACAGGGGAATACCGGAGTACTCGGAAAGAAACGTGTTCCAGTGCCACTTTGTCTACCACATATCTCATGTGGGCTGACGTGGGATCGAAGCCGGGCCTCTACGGTGAGACGCCGATTACTAACCGCCTCAGCCATGACATGGCCGTAAGGACAGAATTTAACCCGAATTGTATTTAAAGCTTCAATTCGTACTGCACAGTAGACACTCTCCGTCGTGGTTATGAAAACCATTCAGTTAATACTATACAGGGATACAGTCGATGTTCTGAGAACCAGACAGAATACAAAATGCGCAGAACTTAACATTTTTTAGTGTTAAAACTCAGTTTTATGGGTTCAAATGTTGCGTTTCATGGCACATGTGAACGGCCCGTAGGATGGAAACACGTTACCTGTATCCTGACGACCGGTGGATGCAAGAAGGTTTTACGACGAGGAGTTATCAACCCCTTGCCAAAGTCCTCCAACACTGAGAACAACCCATTGTCGGATGTCCGCGACTACTTATTCGGAATTTTCATAGCTATCTTTCTATATCCCCTCCATACGACCCTGAGAATATCCCATGTTGTGGTGACAAGAGACGGCGATTAACATGAAAGTTCGAGCACGCTTAGTCGGATTATTTTGGTTTATTTCACGACGTACTTTTTGTGCTTCATAACTTTTACAGAACTAATGAAATGGTAATGTGTACTAAGTTAATATTGAAGTAGAATCTTTCACGTTACGGAATTTTATTCCGCCATCTTCCTGCCGCATGTGTTAATGAGCGGGCATAAACCAAGGGCTGATATCACGTTTACATTGGTCAACATTGACGTTCTTCCTAACAAACAAACTTTGTTTACAATTTACTTCATTTAAACTGCTCTGGGAATTTATTACTTTCATGTTATGTGTTTACAGATTAAATTAATTAACTTTGCTGTATTTTATTACTATGTTGTATGTAATTCAAGGACATATACAGGGTGCGCCAAAACACTGACGGTTTTTGAAATTTGAAAAACAGACTGCCCGCTACGCGGCGCGTCCGTGCATAGTGTCATCAGTTACGGCGATGCCTGGAGTTTGATTGTGCAACTCCCCATTGCGTCAGTGGAATTGCTGATCAAATAAGAGTCTGTTACAGCTATACAGCATGGTTTTCGACAGCAGTTTCAAAGACGAAATACTGTGTTATTGTGTGTATCGAGATGGCGTCAGGAAGGATCAGTGAAGGATAGGTAACCACAACGACACCTACATTCAGCTCGTACACGTGACAGTGTGGAGCGGGTTGGAGACTGCAAGACTGTATTGAAAGAAACGTGGTTACCTGCAAAGCGTCATATTCGTACAGTAGTAATTCAGATTATTTCACATGGCCATGGACTGTGCCTGCTAGTGTTAATAAAATATTTCCACTTTGCCTTAAAATGCTATTTAATTTAAAAAACCGTCAGGTGTTTTTGGCGCATCCTGTGTATGTATTCCAGTATAATAATGATGATGATGATGATAATAATAATAATAATAATTAACAACAACAACAATATAGCAATGCCAAAGTTTGTGCATAATATTCTTAGGGTGGTTGTATGGGGGAAAAGAGAGGTGCATACAGGATTTTGATGGGGAGACCTGAGGGAAGGCGCTCACTTGGGAGACCCAGGACTAGATGGGAGGATAATACTAAAATGGATCGTCAAGAAGTGGGAGGGGGTGTGGACTGGATTGAGCTGGCTCAGTGTAGGGACAGGTGACGGGCTGTTGTGAATGCGGTAATGAACCTCCGTGTTCCATAAAATGCGGGGAATTTCTTGACAAGCTGAGAAACTGTTAGCTTCTCAAAAAGGCCTCTGCTCCATGTAGTTAGTTAGTTAGTTAGTTAGTTAGTCAGTTAGTTATTCTTAGAGTGATTACGTTACGACGGGTGAAATGATCAGGGTTTGTAAAGAGCACCGGGAATAAGGCTTATGTACATGATACATCAATCAGCTTATGTACATGATACATGTCAGCTTGTGCACCTAATAAAATACATTTAGATGTAAGTATAAAACTCCTACATGTTTCGGCACCGGGGTGCCATCATCAGGGAATTATACAGAACAGAGGTGTACAAGATCAACATCATCTACGTACTGTGTCTCCGTTCTTAAAACGACTAAAATATTAAAATTCTAAAACATGCGAACTTAACAATCATAAAATTACAGTGTTGTAAATTTAAAATTTTTAAAGTGAGCCGTCAAATTTTTTAAAATGAGCCATTAAAAAGTTTAAATTTGCAACAGTGTAATTTTATGGTTATTAACTTTGTATGTTTTATAATTGTAATATTTTAGTCGTTTTCGGAAGGGGGACACAGTGCCTACATGCTCTTGGCCTTCTGCTCCTTTGTTCTGAATAACCCCTGATGATGGCAACTTAAGTTCTTTTATCCCCGGCCAGTTGAATCTGGTTCACAATTTCCCACCCCATTTCTGTAAGACACGCTGTAATGTTATTCCCTTCAGGTTTAACCGCCAAAAACCTGTATCCATTTCTTTTCCGTATTTGCTACATGCCCCAACATCCTAATCCTCCTTGATTTGGCCACCCTAAGAATGAACGGTGGGGACTAAATCATCTTGGATTTACTTCGTGAGCTTGTTTAGACAGTCATTAGGCCTTCATCGGATGTCGCTGGATCATTTATTTTTACTGTTGTCCTGAGTGAGTGATCATTTAAGTGGAGTCTAACGAAAGGATGGTGAACATTCAATAATGGGGGCACTTATCGATTTATAAAATTTACCGATATTTTTAGGTGATCATAGCAAAAAGAACTGTATAGACGATACTTGTAACTGACATGGAGATACCATTAACGCATTCAAATTTTCAGTTGGAAAGACTGAAGGGAAGCGATGAGATGTTCAAAAATTCATCGAAATTCTTTTAAAGCAAAGGGGTTTTTACCTTTTTCATGAAATTCTACTACTGGATCCTGTTCTGAACCATATGAAAATTCAGTTTAATTTTGTATCTCATCTACGATTAGGTCTTTTAAGTTGTCTGTTTCAGTCCCATTTTGCTAGTAAAATTTTGTATAAATTTCTAGTCTCCAAAACACATGATATTGTCCTCCCCATGCAATACTTTTTTGATTTGGTTTTCCTAATAAGGTTTGGTGAAGGGTGGCGAAAGAAGTAGTCATTTATAACTGGAAACAAACGGATATCATTCTGGAGTCCATTTTTACGAACCATAAAGGAACTGTGTAAGATTTGTACCCCTGGTAGGAACGCTCGCTCAAGCTGTGTTAAAGTAGCAATATAGCAGGACGTGGCTGGTGGCCGGAAGCACTTAAGTGTGGTGTATCGCCCCATTACCTCGTTTCTGAGACCTCTGCTGCAGGAACTGGAGAATGTCACATGCACAGCCAGACCCTGCCACTTACTATCGATCCTGCGTGTTATGGCTATATACTCTGGCTATTTCCTAAGATACAATGGCCAGTTTGGATCACCTCAATCTTTGAACCTGTCGAAATATTTCCTAGCGGGTTTTACTTAGATTTTTCCCATTGAATTCTTCTATTCAATTGTGTTCCCCATGGTTATCCTCCTATTATTTGGAATCTTGCCGAGATTTACAGTTGCCTTCTGCTTGCTCATACTCGGTTTAGTTTCGTTTCCTTCCATTACGTTTCTTTCTGCCAGTGTAAATTGTTGAGACAATGTTCCTCCATCATCCATTCTCAACTACGTAGCCCATCCAAAATATTCTAATTAATTCAGAGCAAATGCCTGTTAGTGAATTACCTTCAGATATTTGGATTAATTTGTATTGATTACGCTGCAGGCGTTTTAAAGTTGGGTACTTCAAAGGCAGTCGGTGTTGTTCACAGCTCAAGAACTAAGTTGGCTTCTTTCGCGGTAGATATTACGGACTCTTTCCCCGGCAGTAAAACGGCCGAAATTTGAAGCTGACCGCTGACCGCCGCGGTTAAAAATTCATACTGGTATATCTCCATTTCCTCATTCGTCTTTGCGGGGTGATGCTTAATTAAGAACAGGGGCACGTTCCCCTCTAATTCACCTCTAATATGAAATATTGCTAAAAGAATACACTTAGCCTGAGTGGAGGATCATTTCTCTGATATTAATCCATGATATGATTACATTTACACGCGTTTTAATTCGTAGCCCCGCCCTCTTCTACCTACTTGTTCACAGTAGGTGCAGAGGGTTCATTTTCATTTGATCACACTCAAGCACACACCACAGTCGGTAGGACTCCTCTGGACGAGGGATCGGCCCGTCGCAGAGACCTCTACCTGACAACACAAACACTGTACAAGAGACAAACATCCATGCCCCCGGTGGGATTCGAACCCACCATCCCAGCAAGCGCTTGGCCGCAGACCTATGCCTTAGACCGCGCGGACACTGGGATCGGCGTGTTTTAATAATGAAATAAATATCTGTTATTATGGCTGCAAATATCAACAACCCGAATTCTATTCCGAGCCATTTGAATTCGGTGGACGGCTTCAGCACAGGCCTGCGTACTCCGATGCAGTTTAATATGCCTATCACCCACCATCTTCTTCTCTGCCCTTGAAGTGTCTGTTTTCCTGAATGCTGTAAATATTTGTTTTTTACATACAGTTATATGTACTGTGCAATGTACTGTGTTCTTATTTCAACCCACCGTAACGACGTATATACAGCATGTTCCCCATAAAGTGTGCCGAACTTCATTGTGTTACGGTAAGAGTCGTTTTGAGTAAAAACGCAATTTAGACATACGACCGTTTATCATCCGTTATATCTCTATCACCATTGTAATGTTTCAAGACTTTATTCATTACTGTACGATTGCAGCAAGTCATAGAGTCCGATGACCGCATAAGAGGAGATTACGAAATTTTTACACGATTTTAACAGTCCTCAATCAGAATTGTTGGGGTGCTGACCGAGAATCGGACCGGCCACTTCCGAGTATAAATCAGAAGCATTACCACACGTATCACGTTCTTGGATGCGCTCGACTTTTTAACCCTTTAAAGACGAAGCGTATCTGTTTTATATAAGGACTCAGTGCGTACCGCGCTGTAAACACTCTCCACTTCGGTTATAAAAACCAGTCTCTTAATATTTTATAAGGCAAAAGTTGCTGTTTGTTCTGAGATCCACACAAAACACATAAACGCAATGTGGGCACCACGTAGAATTTTTTAATGTTACACCTGATGGTACTTAAAGTTACCGCTAGGCTTTAAGCACACTCTGTGTAACACCTTGAGCGCATCTGTCTCTAGTGTTTGTTGCAAGCCTTGTAGTCTGGATGAGTAGCATGGGAATGCCATCAAACAAAAGGACAATCCGTCTGTGAATCCTGAGTTCTTTTATCGACAATTCGTACAGATGCTGCGGGCTACAGCGTTGATAACGAAACTGGCTTCAGTGCGTATTGATTGCTGTGACTATTTGCTGAATAGCGACAGACGCCACATAAGGATGTTTCATTGCACGTGTCGTATATTTCAAAATATTTCTAGCAGCATCGTTTATCCCTGTGCCGACCCCAGCGGCCGCACGGTCTAAGGCGTACCTCTGCGGCCGCTCGCTTGCTGGGATTGTGGGTTCGAATCCCTCAGGAGACATAGGTGTCTGTCTCTTATGAGTGTTGTGTTTTGTCGGGTAGAGGTCTCTGCGTCGGGCTGATCGCTCGTCCAGGGGAGTCGTACCGAGTGTGGTGTGTGTCTGCGTGTGATCGTGAGGCCTCAGTAGTGAGGAGACCCTGGCCCACTAGGGGTTGTTGCGCCATTGGGAAAATCATTTTATCCCCTTCCGATATGATTCTCATCGGCAACTCTAACAATATAATTCACAGTAATCAATTTTAAGGTGATTTATCCCGTGCTGTTAATTTTTGTTCACAGTCATTCTTGTGGCTAGTGCAAAGACGTGTGCGTCTAAAGGTAACGTTCTAGAGTACATTAATTATATTTACTGAGGTTTTTGCAATTTCCACAGTCTCTGCATTGGAATGGCCGCCTTAAAATCAACCACGATTGCTCCCTACCAGGTTGTTTGTCCCCTCACCTGCCTGTCTCACTCTGTGGTTTCTGACACATCCATGAAATCGCATCGTCATTTGTTTAGCAGTAATTAACCCTTTAAAGACGAAGCGTATCTGTTTTATATAAGGACTCAGTGCGTACCGCGCTGTAAACACTCTCCACTTCGGTTATAAAAACCAATCTCTTAATGTTTTATAAGGCAAAGTTGCTGTTTGTTCTGAGATCCGTACAAAACACATAAACGCAATGTGGGCACCACGTAGAATTTTTTAATGTTAAACCTGGTGGTACGTAAAGTTACCGCTAGGCTTTAAAAGGTTAAAGACGAAGCGTATCTGTTTTATATAAAGACTCAGTTCGTACCGCGCTGTAAACACTCTGCACTTCGGTTATAAAAACCAGTCTCTTAATGTTTTATAAGGCAAAAGTTGCTGTTTGTTCTGAGATCCGTATAAAACACATAAACGCAATGTGGGCACCACGTGGAATTTTTTAATGTTAAACCTGGTGGTATGTAAAGTTACCGCTAGGCTTTAAAAGGTTAATCACAGAATGGGCACTAATATTAACGTCTGTTCAAGAGGGTGACTGTCTAGTATTTATGGTAGATGGAGCTGCACTGCAAAGTGGTTTGAACTGGCGGGTACTGAGACACACTTGCACACGAATGTACTGTACATATATTCTGTATTCGTGTAATGTTATAGAGAGTCCGTATACACCTAAACCATCTGAAACTTAACCGCTTGAAGACTAAAGTATCTAAATTGTTCATAAAAATTCAGTTCTTACCTAACAAAGAACACAACCTGTCTCCATTATGAAGGCCAACCAGTTAATACTGTTTATTGATGTAATCGCTGTTTATTTTGAGAATCATAAGAAACACATAAATACACTATGTGGAAATCCTGCAGACATTCTTAGTACTACAGCAGGAGGCACAAATAATTGCCGTTGGGCTTCAATTGGTTCATATCTGGAAAGTTACTGTACCAAAATTGTAATAAACACGGACGTTTCCGTGCAAAATTTCAGGACTCTAAATTTATTAATGCTGGTATTTGTGTCACTTGAGAAGTTCTTATCACTTGCGCTAGGAATGGATAAGTATGGAGATAAGATATATTGAAGTGGCATGGCTGTTTTAGCGAACTGCATGCTGATTATATAAATGGGTCGAAACTTATAAGGGAGCTTACACAGAAACGTGAACGTGTGTTACCCCGAACATACTGTTTCTTTAAAAATAACTGAATAATGAAGTAAGCTGCTAGGACCGGTCAGAAAATAAGTTTACGATTCATATATTTTGGGTGCTTTATTTTAGCCTCTAATATGAACAGAAATATGAAGAAATTAAGAGCAGATTGAAGACGGGGAATGCTTGCTATCGTTCGGTGCAGAATCTTTTGTCTTCCAGGTTGCTATCCAAAAACACAAAGATTAGGGTATATAGAACTATAATTTTACCTGTTGTTTTGTATGAGTGTGAAAGTTGGTCTCTCATGCTGAGGGAGGAACAAAGACTGAGGGTGTTCGAGAATAGGGTGCTGAGGAGGATATTTGGGCCTAAGAGGGACGAGGCGACAGGGGATTGGAGAAGACTACATAACGGCGAACTTAATGACCTGTACTCATCACCAAATATTTTAAGGGTAGTCAAATCGAGAAGAATGAGATGGGCGGGCATGTAGCACGTATCGGGAAAAGAGAGGTGCATACAGGATTTTGGTAGGGAGACCTGAGGGAATGCGACCACTTGGGAGACCCAGGCGCAGATGGGAGGATAATATTAAAATGGATCTTCAAGAAGTGGGATGGGTGGGCATGGACTGGATTGAGCTGGCTCAGGATAGGGACAGGTGGCGGGCTTTTGTGAATGCGGTAATTAACCTCCGGGTTCCATAACATTTGGGGAATTTCTTGACTAGCTGAGAAACTGTTAGCTTCTCAAGAAGGCCTCTGCTGCATGGAGTTAGTTAATACGCACAGTTTAGGTTTAACTGTACTGTTATCCCACTGCTTTACCACATATCCTGTCCTCTGTTGAGGCATTTATGTTATGGTGGGACGAGCTTTTTATTCCATGTTAATAGAATTCCGTGTCACTTTTCTCCATCCATCGTGCCACAACAACTTATTTCCACGTCGCCATCATGTTAAATTGGTGGCCGCCAATTTTGCTTCAGCACTGGAAGCGGGTGATGCTCGCTTGGCGCCAGGTCAGGGCCATATGCCAGATGTTTCAAAGTTATTTAGGTATTAACCCTTTAAAAACGAAACGTAATCTGTTTTATATAAGGACTCAGTGCGTACCTCGCAGTAAACGCTGTTCACGTGGGTTATAGAAACCAATCTGGTGTTGTGGTATAAGGTTATATAAAGACTCAGTGCGTACCGCGCAGTAAGCACTGTTCACCTGGGTTATAGAATCCAATCTGGTAGTACGGTATAAGGCAAAAGTTGCTGTTTGTTCTGTGCTCCATACACAAAACACATAAACGTAATGTGTGTATCTCATAGAATTATTGTATATTAAACCTGGTGGTCTGTAAAGTTACCGCTAGGCTTTAAAAGGTTAAATTATATTCCCTGTAGCTACTTCCTGATCGATCCGCATATTACAAGAGGACTTTATTCTATTTTTAAAATGCAATATTAATATTCATGGCGTATGTGGAAAAGCAAATATAATATTAGGGTACACTTTTAGTATAACGCAGGTTATACAATTATGGCACAAATGATGACAATAAAAGCCATTGTAAATGTGCAGAGAATAGAAAAATTCTTCTTTAGTCGAAAACTAATCGCTTCTCTGAACCTGATGAGCAGTCTTCTTTCAGGCTTCCTTTTCTGCAGCAAATTAGATTGTGACATAACAATGTTCGTTCGAATCACCGTTTGAGACAAGTTGCACGTCTCTTCTTGTTTCCATCTTCACACTGTAATAAGCTTTATTTTGCAGTAAAGAACAGTTGGAAAATGCTAGGGCCAATTTAGCTTCTTGTTGACGTATGGCTAGGAAACACATTTAATGACGTCTCGTTATATGGGAAAACAGGCTTGAGGATTCTTCGTAGTTCAGGAATAAGTACTGCGCGAAATAAATGCCCCAACCAATCCTGTTTGCCTTTCTTAAGAAGTTCTACGTTAGTAACAGATATCCTATCTCTTTATTTAATTCTTCATGAACACGAATGGTCTAAGTTGTATTTATACGCTAGCCTCGGTTAATAAAGTTCCGAGAATCGCTGTGCGCCGTATTTTATCACATTTACCTTAGAGTATTGCAAATAGAAAACTGTATAATGAACACATTTTCCTTGTCTTTTGTTAAACTCCTAAAATTTGAATATCTTGGAAACGGGACTATTTCTTGAGAACGTTGTTTTATATATTGGAGAGAACATAAAAATGATGTGTATCGAGTCATGTTTCAAATTAAAACTTTAGTTATTTCCACATTTAATATCACGTACCGATCGTTTTTAACGATGGGCCATGTTGAGGCTATTCTGAAGTCCGAATGTGACTTATGTAAAGCTAACATGGATCAGCTGAAGTTTAGATCCTCGATCCAAATGGCTTCAATGCTTCCCTATTAACTTCGTCTTTATTCCTCTGTAAGGTACTTAGGCGTGCATTAATCACTCAGACTTTGCGCGTTCTAAATTACAGACAAGTTTTACTGCGGGCTAGGGCAGTAACGTCAGTACTGTAGCAACATTATAATGAAACCAATAAAGTGTAAAAGTAGTCATTCAATATAAAAACAATTTTCAGGGTATCTACTGTTCGTGCCGTATTCCTGAATATTGCCTCTCAACCTCACAGTTGATAGCCCCAGTGTAAAGCGTGTACATAATTACTAATATGGGAAGTAAAACGAGATACGGTGTATAAAAATATTTATGACTGAGTTTATTGCCAGAAATATAGCGTTCGTTCTACAAATGCTCTATTTAATGATTAATATTATATGCTATGGTGTTTTTAACGTCTTGTAATAATGATTACAACTAATGCATTTGAATAATTTATAGTTAATGAAAGTTACGAGTTTTTTATTTTATTTTGTTGCATATGGAGTAAGATGAAATGTGAGCTTTTGTGATTTTATGTGTTTTAAGGTGAAATTATTTTCCGGCGAAAATTGAGACAGAAATGAATGTAGGTTGTTACGTAACATAGAAATTAACGAGGTGAAATTTTTTGAAACAGAAAGAAGGTGGTCGTAAGTCGATTCTTTGTAAATACTTAGTGGTGCTGTTTGAAATTGTTTGTAGTCGAATTTTGAATAGCTGCAGGTATTCATTTTCCTGATGTCACTTTTTGCAGAGCTGAAGCACCGTCTGATTATTCGGGCTGTGTGATTCATTTTGTCCGTGGCGCAACAGCCCAACTTGGGTCTAGGCCGCCACATTGTTGAGGTTTCTATATCACACACCTTTAGACACACACAGACGCACACTCACACACACACACACTCACACACACACTCAGACACTCACACACACTCACACACGCACTCACACACACACTCACACACACTCACACACACACTCACACACACACACTCACACACACTCACACACACACTCACACACACTCACACACACGCACTCACACACACGCACTCACACACACACACTCACACACACACTCACACACACACACTCACACACACACACACACATATGCAGCAGGACTCCTCTGAACGACTGATCAGCTCGTCTCAGAGGCTGTTACCTACACAACATACAAACATAAAAGAGACGAACATCCATGTCCTCAGTGGGATTCGAACCCGCCAACCCAGTAATCAAGTGACTGCAGACCAACATCTTAGACCGCACGGCCAACGGGATCGGCACATGTGTGATTACCTCCCACACTGTCCTGCATTTTAAGGACGAGTATCCTGTAGTCTACTTTGTTGCTATTTGTCACTCAGCCATGCATGTTTATACGCGGAACTGTTGGTTATTTTTCGTCTTTTAATACATACCACTGTGCTGATATTTGAAAGCTGTTGACATACTTTTCCTCTCTTTGTAATCGACAGCCTACACTTTTACCGATTAAGCAAGCGATAGTGGTATTTGCTATGCCAGGTAGAAGATGCTATGGAATACGGTATGCGATTGAGTCCCTTTGAGTTTGTCTTTTATAGTTTTTCTGAATTTTTTCACTGTACGTCTGCTGTTTGTTAATGAGGTTCCTATATGCTTAATGCATTTGTCATATTATATGATTAAAAGCAGCAGACTTGAGGAAAAACTGGTCTTTTTCTTCTAGCCTACGAATCATTTGACTTGATACAGAAACCCTCAACCAGAATTACGTGCTGGAGGAATTCTGACGATTGTCAATTTTTATTTCGCTCCCTATCAGATTATTAGTCACACAAAACACGCCTCTCTTCAAAGTGAAGGGAACAATGCAGTTGTCTCTCCCATTTCCAATAAATTAATTGTATTCTAATTTCGAAGTAGTCTTTGTTCTGGAAGCACGTTCAAATTGTATGAAGTGGTCAAACTAAGCGTCGGCTGTCTCTGAGGCATCATTAGCGGTAACGCTTGGCCCCTTGCCTTCCCTCCAAGCTGTAGTGACCGGCCTTACTTTGACCTCACAGGGAAATAGCGAATTATTTGAGAATGGATAAGAATGGACCAACGTTCTGTGTTAGTGAGCAATTTACAGTGCTTTGTGCTTCTCTTGGACCAGCGCCAATAGAATTTAAAGAGGCCACGGTTTCCCATTCTGTCACAAATTCTGTCTCATCACGAGATTGATTTGGTATGTAAAACCGACAATTTTCGAATCTGCATGTGATATTTAATTTATATAGGTGTTAATTTGTTGTCCCCTTAAGACCCATTGAGTCACTGTGGACCGATTTGACGATTATCGTTGGATTTTTAATGCTGTCACATCAAAAAATATGGAGGAACGACATGTATTTTCAGCAAGTCATGCACAGAATCGAATAAAATGTATAGAAAAATTCACAAAAGTCCGGACGTGTTTTGGTGTGCTAAGCACACCGTCTTTAGGGGAACACACTGGACGCTGAACACTTAAAAGTACACAAGTATTTTTAAGTGTTCAGTGTGTTTAGCACACCGAAATATTTCGGGATTCTTATGAAGTTTTCTATAGATATGCTTTAATTTTGTGTACGAGTTGGTGAAAATACATGTTGTAATAGTACAAACACGGAATGGACAATTTTAAATATGGAGGAAATTCGTCAATCCTGTGGTTGATTAATTTGATGGTCAGGCGTTTTTCAATTCAGCAAGTAACTGTTGAACATACGAAATTATATACACGTAATTTTAAAGAATTTTGTTGGATGTTTAAGCTTTCTCGGATGTTAATCCACCAGTAAATGGCTACGGACTTTCCGAAGGATGATACCGCCTTCCGTTTCAGAGGCAAAAAGTCGGCACTGCTATCGTGCTAAACATGGGTGACTCTTTACAAGTCTACACTGCCCAGTATCCCAGGAGGCTTGGTTGCTCAACGATAATTCTGATGTGAATTCCCCTCCCGAAACGTATCTGAACGTTTCTAAATTACCGGAAGGTTTACAAAGCCACTGTAGCCAGAGACGATTTGGCTGGTCACCCTGTTGCCTTAAATCCGTTGCACTTCGCTGAGTGTTCCCAGTTTTCTGGCTCGTTATTCGCAAAGTGATGATACCCGCTGAGCTAGCTGGCTGATGAGTTGTTCATATTTCCTGTCTCTGTAAGCACATGTGGTACAAAGAGGTGTCTTATACTGGGACTAACTTGTGTGCTACACCGTCAGCAGCACTGCGTTGGTCGTATAACTGCAGTTACAAGATTGCAGCGTCATTGATAATGTGGAATTTTCTCGGCTTTGGATGGGCGTATTTCATGGGTGTGAATCCGTACTACCTAGGTAAGATTCCTCGTCCAAAAACAGACAAATTTACGTCGCTGGAAAGGCGTAATTAAATAAAATAAGAACCATTCCAAAGTATTCGTGTTGTCGGTTAGTAATTATGTTTTACTCGCCTTTATGTTGTCAAGATTTGCTGAATTTGTGGTAAGCATATTTGAATAGCGGGGCACGCGGTGGCGCAGCTGGTTGAGGCACTGCGCTACAAGCCGATAGGTCGCGGGTTCGATTCCCGATAATGTAATTGGAATTTTTCATTGACATCATCCTTGCGGTCGTAACATGACCCTGGGGTCGACTCAGCCTGTAACAGAAAGGAGTACCAGGAATATTTCCTGGGGGGAGGGGGGGGGGGTAAACGCGGCCGGCGCGTATGGCTGACAACCTTAGCACCATCAAGTGTCGATTGTCTTGAAATCTGGGAGCCTCAACCTCCTGGAACCCTCAGGGCCTGTCCAGGCCTGTAATGGGATTGCTTTTTATATTTGAATAGGGCTTTATAATGACACTCGATGGACCAACTGTGCTTTGATAATACACAGTATTATTCGGTCTCATTGCTCAGGTATAACGTGCGTTATAAAAGTTCGAACTTCCATTAAGTTCGAGACACTGAAAGGTAAAAGCATTTATTGCTGGCTTCATGGCGCAGTGTTAAGTTTATTGCCAGACTGTTCAACGCCTCGTAATTCTGGTACCATATCTGTGATTGCATAGACAAGCTTACTGTGGCAATGAAACGTCCAATGAACGTGTCTCGCATCTCGTTATATTAAACCGCTTAATACATCATTTTTCAAGGCGCTAAACCTTTCTTTAACGTGTTAACAGCCTGTTGATGCTGCCCATAGAACGGTGATAGCATATGCAATACTTCCTGATCTTCAGTACATTACACTGTCTAGAAAAATACAGTTTTATTCTCTTAACATTTTGAAGACTAAATCAGTCTACAACGCTTGTAAAGATTCATTTCCTGTTACACAGGAAACAGTGCTATTTTGCGTAATTTCATTTTACACTCTTTAATTTTTTTGGACTGCTTGACCCTTGAAAATGGGACTAATGCTTTTTGCCGAAACGTCGGTACGGAATTACCATTCTACGCTGCATAAGATCGCAGAATATCGCAGGTCTGAGTATTCTTCATTAGAAAGATCAGTCGCTGATTTCTGTATATGGAAGTATTCTTTGTTTATTGTGAGAACCGTATGGAACATAAATTCAGTATGCGGAAAAAGTGTAGAGATTTTGGTGTTGAACCTGGTGATTACGAACTTTTATACTAGGTACGTGGAAGTTTCAGGTTTATTTCTCAGCTTTCTGTTATGTAGAGCTCCTCACTTTCAAAGACATTACATTATTGTAAATTCTAAAAGGTTTTGACGATGGTGTATAATATTGTGTGGTGATGGTTTTATGGATTTTATCCATCGTCCGAAAAGTAAAGTATTAAAGATATTAAAAATTAAAATTACGACGTTTCGGAAGCTGGCTCTGCTTCCGTCCTCAGGTGAATGGAGGGGAAAGGACGGAAGCAGAGCCAGCTTCCGAAATGTCGTGATTTTAATTTTTATTTTTTTAATATTTTACGCTTCGGACGATGAATAAAGTCCATAAAACCGTCACCATACTATTACAGTATTGTTCCTATAATGTCTTTTTTTCTATTCTACTCTTGCCCTGCTAGAACAAGGAGCAAGAATATCAGCCATTTTCTGGGAAAAATGGGAGCCACTCTTTTAATTTCATTTGATGGTGAGGCGTCGGCAATGAGGAGGCCCTGGCCGACTAGGGGCTTTTGCGCCACGGTAAAAAATTAATTTCATTTCTGTATGTTACAACTTCCCGTTTTTGGCGCTGGTAATTGGGAAACTTTGAGGTACAGCTTAGTGTACGAGTGTTTGAAGTAAAGTTGTTCAAGAAGTATTTGGACCTAAGAAAAATGAATTAATTTGTTAGTAAAGAAAAGTACATAAGGAACTGTATGATTTTTTACAGCCCATACAATGATGCTTAAGTACTAATATAAATGAGGCTACGATCGACCAGACGTGTAACTCTGTATCTAGAGACGTTCTCACGTAAGTGCTGCGCCGCGACAACGTATGGGGGAATGGGGGTAAAGCACCATATAATAGTAACCTTGTCTGTAGTTGGAGGTAAATGGTGAACTTGACGCACCGGTCGCTTACCTCCGAGGCAAGCGCTGCCGTCATCCATAGGACAAGGGCTGGCTGGGTCCCAGCCTCGTTAGGGCTATATGAAGAAGAGAGAAAGCGCTGTTTCTGCTGAAAATCAAACCCGCGCGCCTTGGTCAAGCAGCCAGTATTGTAGTCACCATATTGACTGAAGGCGAGCTCAGTGGGCGCGCGCTGTAAGGCGTAGGTATGTGGCCAAGCGCTTGCTGTGATCGTGGTTTCGAATCCCACCGGGGGCGTGGATGTTTGTCTTGTACAGTGTTTGTGTTGTCAGGTAGAGGTCTCTGCGACGGGCCGATCCCTCGTCCAGAGGAGTCCTACCGACTGTGGTGTGTGTTTCAGTGTGATCAAGTGAAAATTAAAAGCCCTCTACACCTACTGTGAACAAGTAGGTAGAAGAGGGAAGGACTACGAAATGAACGTTATTGACCGAACTACTGGAAAGAAGGGAAACGATACATGATTTTGACGGTGGAATCTCTTACAAGACCTTGAGTTACAACTCCGAGAGCACTCGCTAAGTAGCTTAAGACTGTGGAAGGTGAATTGTATCAAATTGGGGCTTCTTTTATTGAAATATCATAGTATGTATATTTATGGAACCGACTAGAAGAGTTGCATTTTCACGAAATGCTCTTGAAAATTATTTAATCAAAGAAATTTTGCCGTGTTTAAACATAAATGGATTTTCCGCCGTTTAAAACTGACACCTCGCACGGTGATTACTATGTTCACTTAATTACAGCTGGATTACTGCAGACGCTGTGACTTCAGAATTATGCGCGAAAAACATGAATTAATAAACTGCAGACAGCCTATCTGAAGCTAGATATATTTTGTCCTTATCCGTTACTTTTTCTACAAATCAAGGCCTAAACTACGTATAAATTTATTTTAAATCAGGCGTATAGAGTTTTAATAATTTCTTTTCATAGTGACACATTATTTTCTTGAATGTTTGAAGGGTCGTGATGCTTTGTCAATTAAGACACGTATCTAATCACTAAATCCGTATTTCTCCTGTGTTTTCTTTGCATCAGCATGCTGGTTGTTTCTTAATTGGGAGATCCTGTGTTTTGTTCGGAGTTGAGGTGTGTTTTCTGCGTCATTCAATTCTGCTGGGTAGATTCACTCACTGCCTGGAACTATAAGTTTTTAATCGTATCGAGGAAACCCTTAATACTCTGTGGAAGTCTGAATTGCAGAAATAAGAAGTAGGTGCACCCACCAGTTTGTATCAGACTAAAGCCCTTCCATGGATAAGATAAATTTTGTGATATTGGCTAGCGTTAATTTAGAGGGCTTAGGATATGTACGCCTACGTTACCTTCACGTCTCGCTTGACTTTAATTAAGGCGTGTAATCAAAGGTATGCAGTTAATATAGCATACCGGTAAGGTACTGTGCAATGTAAGGTTATGCATTCTTTAATTCCATAAATATTTAAAGCGGTTTGTCGATTTTGCATTTTCCACGTATCTTTGAAGAAGAATGTTCTATTTTACTGTGCGGAAACCCTGGATCTGGCCGTTCTGAGCTTACTCAGAAAGTGCAAGAAAATATCGTTACAGTACGAATGATGCTGTCACTTATAATTTTTCTATCCGGTTTTATTCATAGCTAATTAATTTGTCTCCATTTCATCTATACAACACATGTAAGAGTTTGGACGCGTGAATATTATCCCTTTTTAAAGACGAAGCCTATCTGTTTTATATAAGGACTCAGTGCGTACCGCGCTGTAAACACTCTCCACTTCGGTTATAAAAACCAATCTCTTAATGCTTTATAAGGCAAAAGTTGCTGTTTGTTGTGAGATCCGTACAAAACACATTAACGCAATGTGGGCACCACGTAGAATTTTTTAATGTTAAACCTGATGGTATGTAAAGTTACCGCTCGGCTTTAAAAGGTGAAACAAAGAGCCTAACGTTTGATACGAATACAAGGTGTGATCAATAAGTTCAGAGACTGGTGCATTAAAAAGCAGTATCTATTGCTTACAGATACAAACACTTAATCCTCTCCAGAATGGGCTCCTTCTGAAGCTATGTACTTATACCAATGGTTCTGTCATTGTTGGAAGCATTTTTTAGATCAGTCTTTCGGAATAATACTCAGATGCTTCGTCGTATTTTCTTTGATGGTGTCGATGACTTCGAATATCTTTCCTTTTAGTGACATTTTAAGTTTGGAGAAGCCAGAAGTCACAGGTAGCCTATCAGGGGAATCGGTTTGTTGCAGAATCACAGAAATGCCATGATTTGCTTGAAAAACTTGAACTGAGTGAGCTGTGTGTGCGGGTACATGGTCACGGTGCAGAGCCCACTGGCGAGTTTCGCGTTTCTTTGGCCTCTTGCGACAAGCGGCGAGTCTTCAGAACTTTAACATTCACTATTTCGCCTTCGAGGACGCATTCTTAGTGAATAGCATCTTCGATACTCGTTGACAGTCCCCAGGATCGCGGATCGTCATTGACTGAAATTCGGCCTTCTTTGAACCCCTTAAACCATTCACAGTGCAATCTCACGACTCACGCTGTCATCACCAAAAGCAGCTTTTAACATTTCAAAAGCATAGGCATCTTTTTTCCGAAGTTTGATGCAAAACTTGATTCACACGCGCCGTTCCTTCCTTTCCGACACTGAGCGCGGCCCGAAATGCGACGAGGCACAGGTACACGTTCCAGTACTCTGTGCCATGAGGATAGGAGGCCATATTCCAGCGAAGAGGCGCCTCCCAACTCCTCCGCCTAACGGAATTACAGAACCAGTATCGGAACTTATTGATCACATCTCGTACATCACCGAAGGTCGGATCTGTTAGTGGAATTCCTACTATTTACACGGGAGGTCACGAACTCATGTGTCATCCCTGACACAAGACGTTCTTTATTGTTCTCAGATTGCAGATACAGTGATATTCTCTCAAATTAGTCCAGGTCGCTTGCTTCCCGAGTATCTTTTTTTCATTCATCATGCATTATTCAAGCCGATACCAGTAGCCGCGCGGTCTAAGGCGTAGGTCTGCGGCCGAGCGCTTGCTGGGATCGTGGGTTCGAATCCCACCGGGGGCATGGATGTTTCTCTGGTTCAGTGTTTGTGTTGTCAGGTAGAAATCTCTGCGATGGGCCGATCCCTCGTCCAGAGGAGGCCTACCGACTGTGGTGTGTGCTTGAGTGTGATCAAATGAAATTACAAAAACCCTCGACACCTACTCTGAACACGTAGGTTGAAGAGGGAGGGACTAAGAAAGAAAGAAGAGTTTCTGAATCATCATTACGTGACATATAAATTAACAAATATGCTTTTTGTACATTCATAAACATTTGTATTATTTTTTATTTTTGTACCATCTTATATATTAAAAATTATAGTATTTAGAGGATTAAATCATATTTGGTTTATGTTTCAGTTCCTCTAACTACTTGCTTGTCTTTTTCAGAAAATTGACTATTGTGTAACTTGAGATTTATGCAATTCAGAGCATTACTCTCTTTGCCCCATTTCCTCCAATTTTTTATTTAGATTAATAATGAGCGGCATCATTCACTTTTCGGTTTGAATATACTGTTTATTACCACGTTTATGTACTAGCCGATTTTCCCGCTCGTATTGTAATAATGTGTTTTGGCTTCTCTTGAAGTAAAATTAGACACTGCGCGGTGTGCTAGCCTGATTGAATAGTCTGAAAAATGTAGCTATATTAGCAATACCATAAACAAAATAACACATTTGTAGTGAGACGTTTTCTGTTGTTTCAGAAGCGTGTAGCCTGCTTACGGGGTCTTCATGTCGGAAACTGATTATATTTATGCTGTTAAAACGCACAAACAAATCTAGTCTTATCAAACGTCTGAAATGCAGTTTGTACAGCTATCCTTGTGTTAGTGGCCGTTATAACCATGCATATGACTTCTTCACTTTGATGTCCTCAGTCAACCTGATAGATGGATTTGCTCAACGGGAGGCAAAATTCAAAGTCATCATCAGGTCACCGGCACCCACTGTGACACACAATTGTATAATTGTACCAGAATATTGGTGTTGCCTAGTGGGGATGCTATTGTGACGACCGAGCTGTTCCCTTTTGAACCTCCCTTTCTTGTTTCACGACCTTGTGTAATCCCTTTTAACGCAGCGCCAAATGGAAACTCCATCTCTCAGACCGGTATTTCGCGATTGGTGGTAAGGTTATAAAAGCTATTCGGTCCATTTCAGTAGCAATAAATTTAGATGACTGTTGGGATTTAGCACAAATGGCTTGTGTATCACGGTTGCCAATTTGACCTTTATTGTTTAGAGTTCTCCTTCATGTTTGACGTTCGGGGGCTACATGTTTTCTCCATGTGCTTTCACTATTCGATGGTCTATGAAGTGTAACTGATGAATCGGAGAGAAAGTTGCGTATTATACGCTTACTATTTTATGCTCTTCTCATTGTTTATGGCTTGAGTTTGTTGACACTCGGGCCTTTTGAAATGCTGCAGCCGTACGGGCCCACCTTTAACGTTCCCTCTAACTTTTTTTTTAAACTGCTGCGCGGACCTGCTGCTGCTCTGAGCAGAAAATTTTTACACGACCTGACGACTGCGCTATAGTTTTGTTTTGTGATATGCATAATAAGAAACTTCCAGCTGCGCGACGACAATTCGATGTGCGCGGGAGCATTTGAGTTACTGCGCTGCCGCGTACCCGCGCAGCTTAGAGGGAACAATGTCAACCTTTGAACGCTGTGCTAATTACGCCTATAAAGATTACACCTTTGCATAACGTAGTTTCTGATTGTGTTACTGTATGCTACTGTCTTACGTAAGCAAGTGTTTAGTACTTGCCCTTTATTTGCTGCTAGTTTCGGAAGCTGGGTCTTGCCATGTTGACAAAAATATCTTTGATCTAAATTTAAATTTACGAGCGCAATATTTTGTTCTGCACCACAGAGTTAGCAGCGGTACCTTGTCAAGGTATATAGTAACCTTACAGTCGGGGTAGACGTATTTATTGCAAATTTTGTGCTTTCTGTTATGGGTTATGAGAAGGAAATGTGTAACTGTAGCTGATCACTGTTCACTGTTATTGTCCTTGGCTCGCGGTGCGTAACGTTCACTGGTAGACCGGGTTTTTGTGTATGATTTCGAACTTATAATACTTTTGGCTGATGTATCTGTTGAAGTGGAGATATTACAGGTGCCTTTTTGGTACCGTTATTTTTTTGAACGCACACTTTTCGTTGTTGGTACACAACACACCATTTTTGACTGGCATTAAAAGACCTTTGTGAAGCGAAGGATTTTGGAGAGGTTTGCTATTGGAGGTTTGCTGCCGTGTGTTTACTGCTACTGCGATCTGACTACAATCGGGAAGGACTTCTGGAGGGCATCCCACAATCAAACACGCGGGTCAACCAAACAAATGAACGCAAAATTTACGTAGTCCATAGGCAGTAAGGAAAATCATCTTACAACAGCTTACGATTCGTACCCTCAACAACTACGACGTTGGACTGCACAGCTGAAACAGCGTTTTGAAGGCGAGGCTACTGGACCAGCACCTCTGAATGACACGCCCTGGAGCCCGCATGTCTCAACAAGAAAAGGCACCGGAAACGGATTTAATCACCCGCTCAGCCACGAGGTGTTGATATTCATCGCAAACATCGGGGGCCTCATATTCACTCCAGCGCCCAGCTGATGTACATAGAATCCTTAATCCTTTGCCCGTAGGAAAACGCAGTTTTACATCCACATTACATCTCGTGCCGATCCCAATGGCCGCGCTGTCTAAGGCATAGGTCTGCGGCCGAGCGCTTTCTGAGATCGTTGCTACCGCTCACCACAGTGACTGGTATTTGTTATTGTCCTGGTTATCTAGCGATCACGATAACTTGTCTCAGAGTTTATACGCGGGAGGTCCCTGCAGCGTCCTCTATCCAACTCATTCACCAATTTACAATTAACGTTTGTGCTTTACTTGAATGGTTACACGTTGTATTACATTAAGAAGATTACAATCACGGAAGTGATGACGACACCTGGAATAACTGTCCTATTCCGATCTTAATTTCGCACTTTTTCTCGACCAACTGTCCGAAACTGTATCACACGAAACTTCCGAACTGTCCTCCCCAGCATCCAAGAGCAGAGTCCCCTAACGTCCGTCGCAATTTCAAAGTCAAATTCCCGTTTTTTGTACCAAATAATCCTATTGGCCGAAACTCAAATTTAGAAGAACCCCATAGGCCGAGTTTAACTTTTTGAATAGCTCAACTTGGTTGGTTGCGCTAAATTAGGCCAGTAGCCCCAAACATACAATTAGCGAACCTTTTGGGGTGTTGCCCAGTGGCACTTCCCATTCAATGAATTATTTCTTCAAAAGTGTCAAGCCTCGGGTTTCCCTAAGGAACGCCGAGCTGCAAAACTCCGCGCAGCGGGACAGCTGACGGATGTCCTGCTGAGCCTTAGCCGGTTTGAATGCATTAGTCGCACTCACACCCTCTCGCGGTCTTCCCTAGCTACCCTATTCACCGAAACAAGTGTAACTAACAAAATATTGTCTTAGTAAGGCCTGTCCAGTGGTTGAACCTGAATCGCCGGTCCTATCCAGGGTTTGAACCTGAATGGCCGATAACATCGTGGGTTCGAATCCCACCGGGGGCATGGATGTTTGTCTCTTGTGAGTGTTTGTGTTGTCAGGTAGAGGTCTCTGCGACGGGCCGATCCCTGGTCCAGAGGAGTCCTACCGACTGTGGTGTGTGTCTGAGTGTGATCAAGTGACAATAAACAACCTCAACACCTGCTGTGAGTAGGTAGGAGAGGGAAGGACTACGAAACGAAACTATATTTCGTGTTCGGTCATAATGTTTAAGATATAAAATGATAAACCAATGATCATATAGGAAATGAGATCTCATTACTTACCAACGACAGGTAATACCAATTACGCCTTCCGTATTGCATTTCATATACAACTTATGGTACCTGATGATGGCGTTATGCTTTTCAGCCGAAACATGTCGTCGATGTAGAATATTACAATAAAGAGTTGTCTATGGAAGCATTCTCACGCCCGCTGACATTTTATTTCCTTATGTAAAGTTAGAGATCCCAGTTTCTCTCATCTGACATCCCACAAAATCCGGTTGTTTGAATTTTGAAATAGCCACTCGGACCGCTATGCGATTGTGCATATGTCAGTGTTCGTATGTGTATGTATGTCGTATAAGTCTACATAAATTTATCTGTCTACCAATCTATCCAACTGCGTAGCTATCCTTCCATTCTTTCATCCATGTATCCTTGAATCTATCCGTACCTGCATTCTTCTGTCCAGTCATGTATGGAAGAATGGGTCCAAGTGACGGGAACTTAATTTGTCCCTGTCTAATGCTGCAGTCTGTCAGCACTTCCGGTGCTACACATAGAAGTGTAATAAACAGCGGTTCAAAATGACTAAATTTTGAACATTCTGCCTCGATATTGTTGAGTTCAAGGGATTTTCAGCCTGTTTTTTGTGAGTTTATATTGTACTGAATTTGCGGTAACTTCAGAAATGTGATTCAGTAATACTTCGTGAAACCTCAGTTGCAGTGTTTGTAATTCACTTGCACTGTTTGTCAGAACATGGACTTTTTCAAATATGGTATGTTTATGCGTCGGTTTAAAATGATACCCGTACTATGGGGCCAGTTTGAAGTGGTAAAGTTAATTAGAGGGTTGTAAGCAGAGAAATTCTAGAGATAATTGAGCAGTTAATCTTAATATTTTTGGCTTTGGGTTATTTGGAGTAACCGAACACAAACACAACTGAGAAGTTTTTGACTGTCATAGCAGTAGCAGTCCGATTAGTGAAAGTACAGTCCTTATTGGCGACGCCATGAATCAGCCGGTTAGGGTGCGTACCCACCAACAGAGTCCAGTCGAGTCGAGTCGAGTCCAATCAGACTCACAAAGACGCGGCAAAGACTATTTGGCTTACTCATAATGGCTACGCCCGGGAATGTGTACCCACCAGCAGAGTCGAGTCTTGCCGAGTGAAGAGTCTTGATGCCGCGTGTTCCATTTTCGTCAGTCAGACTCTAGTGATCAGGGGTGACGGCTGCTATTTTGCGTTGGAAAATGGATGTAGAAAAGTTGATTCTTTTAGTTAAGGGCCACCAGGCCATCTATGATGCCTGTCATTCTGAACATAGAGACAGACTACATTGCCAGCGTTTGGGTAAAAACTGCACAGGGGATGGGCTCGGGTACGAGGAACATTATTACTGTTATTAGTGTCGCTGTTTTATTATTATTATTATTATTATTATTATTATTATTATTATGCCTTATGTTAAAGTTTTCATACGTTATTTTTGGCGTAGGAAATAATGTTAACAAAGAAACTTTATGCTGGCTTCAAATTGAAGATAGTGTAATGTGTGTACAGAGTAATTACTATTATTATTATTATTATTATTATTATCATCATCATCATCATCAAGGGATGGCATTAAGAAAAAGGAAGTAATAAAAGTAATTGAATGCGCTATTTGAGGTATGTTTATTTGAAGTTAATTACATTTAGCTTATATACGTAGTTAAATCTTAAGTTTTTTTTTACATTTAAAGAATGGGTTAAAATAAGTGCGAAGGGGGTAGAAAAAGTTTTCTATTCTAGTGGCCAAGGCCACATATATAATGTTACTGGAACCCTTTATCTTCAGGAACTGATACAAAATAGATCTTTACTTGTGCACTGTTCAATAATACTAAAAAGCTACTGGATTCGCGCAGACGTGACTGGACTCGACTCGGTCGGTGTGCACTCCACTTGACTCTAGAGTCTGATTGGGCTCGACTCGACTCGCCTGAACTCTGCTGGTGGGTACGCACACTTACACGGCAGCGCACGAATACATGTGTCGGGAGACGCTTGTACATAACGGGAGCAAGAAAAATATACACGGGTTCAACATATTCATGATTAAGCTGTTTTGTAATCCATCACTTACAGAGAGGAATGAAGAATTTACCATTTTCCATATTACGTGAATGAAGTGTAGTTCATGTTTGGTGTAGGGCAGGAACTTTGCGTGTTATTGAATGACCTCTCCCCTTTCGTGCCTTGAGTGACCATATGACCTGTGAGGCGTGGAAAACGCGATCCTTGTCATATCATAAGAAACTCGCATTCTCATTTGAGTACTGCTGTCTGGTGGTTTCCATGGTAGCGATGTGTGACTCACCCAGTCACAAAACCGAGCGAACGTATTTGCTGGACTGAGACAGGCAGAGCTTGTATACACTGCTAGACCCGTTCTTGAATGCATTGACGTACCTATGATTGAAGCAGGCTGCTGGGAAGGAGTGAATGCTGGTTGCAAGAAGATTCCTGCAGGCTGCGTGTGAGGGTGGTAGTCTATATCTATATCAGCCTTCAAGTTTCTCCCACCATAGCGTGGGAAAGAGACAGCGATGTGTGTGTATGGATAGTAGCAGGAATATCTTTGACTCCAACTCCATCACAACGTCAAACAAATCCGTACTTTTCTTTTTCTTCGCACCAAGCTGGCGGTTTATTGCCAGGCCCTCCGCATTGGTCCCCCAGCGACTGATAACTTCACATATCAACATTTCACGGAATCGAACCTTCACATTCTAGAATTTATTCGATAGCTTTAATATTATCCTTACAGTTAAACTATCCAACCACTGAAGTATGATTTTTTATACTTACTTTTTGTCTGCGTCACTTGAGATTGAATGTGCACCACGACTAATGGAAATGCTCTTGTAAGTTGGCTATGCATTACCGAACACCCATCTGGACTCTACTTTTCCTGCCCTGTCTCGTCCACCCATTAGATCGAAGCTCATTCGTAGAGTTTTCTTTATGACCTACCTATATACCAGTTTTCATTGACTTAATCTTTCCGGCCGCACTATGCCCCTGGTATAGAAATGAGTACCACGGGTATCTCCTGGGGGTAAAGGCGGCCGGTGCGTAGGGTTGACAACCTTGCCACTGTCATATGCCGATTATCTAGGTATTCTGGGAGCCTCAACGCCCTGGAGCCCTAAGGGCCTGTCCAGGCCTGCGTAGGGGTGCTGTACGTTTAGCGATGTGTATTTCTGTATGCTTTGCATACGTGTTGTTTAGGAAGTTCACAGACTCTGCTCCCCTTCAGTTCCTTCACGTAGGCTGATCGTTTCTGTTTGCAGTCTTCTGCTCTGTATAGTTACAGAATTGATTCCTATTTTCTTACATACGCGCCTAGCGTCATTTGTATTTTTTTTTAATCTGGTATGTAGGTTGACACGTCTTGAAACATTCCTGTTCTGAGTTTTAATTAAGGGAGGACGCAGAAGTTATAATATTTTGCCCATTTACCCGTCGTATTTTTAATTAAATTCGTGGAGCAGAGTGCTTCTTTGGAAGTTAGTAGCTGCTCATCTACAAAAAAAAAATTCCCTGGTTTTTATGTAAGTGTTTACAAGACCCCCCAACTGGACCCTACCCCGAAATCGAAAGTGGCACGTCCAGCTTTGAGAATGACATGGTTTCTTCTCCTGAACTAGCTGCATGTCATTTGCGTATTGAGTCAAATAAACGTCCCTGTAGCAGGCATTGCGTTTGTGAGATTTGTGGTTCTAAGAGCGGTGACATCAAGTTTACGGTCTTTTTACATATGATGCCGTGCAGTGTGGTATATGTTACCATCTTCCTGAAGGAATTTGTTGTCTCTGTCTTTTTGTTTGCTCTAAAGACGTTAATATTGATTGGCGTCGTTTTGTGAAGCTTGGAATTCATGTCCTTGTGACGTGTGTTGCCACTAATAATTCTTAGAGGCAACTGTGATGTGTACCTTCAGATTTCAAACCATAAACAATACCAGGATAGAGAAAAATTGGTTGTTTTGAGACCTGAGGAACAGTAGTGAACGGAACGCCAATTAATTTACACTTCTGGTATTCGGTATGGGTGGAGGAATTTCTTCGAAAGATGTGTATGCTCTTTAAAGTTCTTCTTTGTAAAATATGACCGTCTTATAAAGTTTGTTTATTTCTAAGTGTGATACTGGTAATTACTAGACCACTGAAGCCTCGTATATGAAGGTTTTGTGTGGATGTGTGTGTGTGTGTGTGGGGGGGGGGTGTTGTAAACATACCAGCAACTTTTAATAATTAAAAAATACTTTGGCAACAGCACAACATTCAAGGTTACGTCTAACAAATGTATCATAATAGAAAGCAGCACTGTTGGAATTTGCACAATGTAAATGTAGTTATTTGGCATATAATTCTATAAATGAACAGCCGGATACAGACCTGATCTGGTGCCTAGCGATTATCGTTCGTGTCCAATTGCTGAAGCAGAATTTTTGCGGTTATAAATTTGACAATTTTCGCAAAGTAGAAACAATTATAACACGATTTTTATTAATAGAAGAAACCGACTTTCATCAACTCGGAAAAGAAATGCGTGAGAATAAATAGCGATTATTTCCCTACACAGCATTTAAGGATTGAGCGTGCTAAGCAAATTTTGTTTTTCTGTGACCTACGAACTGATTTTTATATGTAATATCAATTAATTTTAGTTTTCAGCGCATTCTGGTGTTTGCAGAAAAACAGGAATGTACTGAAAAACATTGCTTGGTTATATTTATTTAATCGAGACGAATTTCTAAAATATCGGCTTGAAGTAAGTTCCAGTCGTTTACTTGCCGACACTCAGATTCTAAGTTTGTTTGAGGGAACGCAATCTTTGAACTAATACGATATCCGTACATGATATGCCTCTCATGGTTGTGGACCTTCATCCTTCATTTTCTTTGTGACTGGCCACCAAAATGGGTCAGAATGTCTGTAAAGGTTTGCGGATATATCCTTTTACCATGTCTCAAGAATTCTTGTGGTTGCGGCACCATACTGGAGTTTGTAAGACCATTAAAGACCGTTACTTCAAGTAGGGATGAGACACTGAAGTTATTTGGCACGATACGAAGAGAAAGCGGAGTGAGTGATCCAGTGGCAGCGTGTACCTATCTGCTGCTGTGCTTTGTCTGTCGGTGTCCACGAGTAATTACTGCCGCTCTTGGTGAAAAGGTAAACAAACCCAAGGGAAGGTGCAGCTTATTGGCCGCTGCAGTTCTGTTACATCACCGCACTGGTGTACTGCAGAAACCACTGTGCAGGATATATGTGGTCGGATCATTCGCATTAACCCTTTAACCTTTTAAAGCCTAGCGGTAACTTTACGTACCACCAGGTTTAACATTAAAAAATTCTACGTGGTGCCCACATTGCGTTTATGTGTTTTATACGGATCTCAGAACAAACAGCAACTTTTGTCTTACAAAATATTAAGAGACTGGTTTTTATAACCGAAGTGGAGAGTGTTTACAGCGCGGTACGCACTGAATCATTAAATAAAACAGATGCGCTTCGTCTTTAAAGGGTTAAAGACGAAACGTGTGTGTTTTATATAAGGACAGTGCGTACCGCGCAGTAAACACTTATTCTTGGTTATAAAAAACAATATTTTAATGCTGCTTAAGGTAAAAGTCGCTGTTTGTTCTGAGATCCGTACAAAACACATAAACGCAATGTGGGCACCACGTAGAATTTTTTAATATTAAACCTGGTGGTATGTAAAGTTACCGCTAGGCTTTAAAAGGTTAATGGCGTGACTTTTGTATTTCCCATGGATGTGAATATGAAGGCTACATTCTGCTGAGGTGTGACAGCGTGTAATTTGGTATGTACCAACGTTTGGTTTCCCGGGGATAAAGCGGCCGGGGCATGGCATTGACCACTCCTTCAATCTAGCTCCGAGGTTAAAGAAAGAGGTGAGCTATTCCTCTACTCGCCTGCTGGTACTGCGTGGCCCATTATAGGAAGAAATTTACCGTTTAACAACGTTTGGTAGGGGCATATTGATTCCAGTTTCTGAGTCGAACTTGAAGCTGGAGGCAGTACGTTCCTTCGAAACGTTGTAACTATTTACCAAAGTATACGGCGTCCGCTTTACACTAATGTTATAATACATAATTTGTTATAGGCTATGTTAGTCTCCACGATTCATTCTTAGGTCACTTAATGACACCGTTTTAACTGTAGTATGGGGATGGTACACATATTCCGTGCAACGAGTTTTTTTTACGAACTACTGCACAAAGTATTTTTCGCTCTTACATGTGTCGGCTGCGTGTTGTAGCCATCATCTGGGAGCCGGTATTGTACAGACATGAGCAGCTGTTTACACAACAATTTGTCGTTATATAATGCCAGTAAAATTATTGAGATTAAACTACATATATGGTATTAAAACATAGACTGTTTATATATAACTAACTAACCCCATGGAGCAGAGGCCTTCTTGAGAAGCTAACAGTTTCTCAGCTAGTCAAGAAATTCCCCGCATTTTATGGAACCCGGAGGTTCATTACCGCATTCACAAGAGCCCGCCACCTGTCCCTATCCTGAGCCAGCTCAATTCAGTCCATGCCCGCCCATCCCATTTCTTGAAGATCCATTTTAATATTATCCTTCCATAAGTGACCCTGACCTATACGTGCTCCTCACGTTGCATGTTGCAAAACTCGTGTCCCTTTTCCGTAGCTGGGGTCGTGCCAAAGAATCGGTCCAGGTCCGAGACTTCTTTGTCTGATTCGTAACATAATAATTTTTATGGTGAGGAGTTGTTAGCACCTCGCCCAACCCCCAAGCTGGAGGACCACCCCTTGTCGGCTGTCCGCGACTGCTTATTCAATGTATTCGCAGGTACCCTCCATAACTGTAGGCCGTTCCTCCATCCGCAACCTGAGGACGCACCATGCCGTAGAGACAGGGACCCACTTAACACGGCTAGAATGTTTATATATATGTATATATATCAGATATAAATATAAAGAACTGTCTCCAAACACCTGACAGTGTAAAATAACTTATATTTTTGATCAGGTAAAGTCTCAAGGCTTTGATACCCAGTGTTACCTCCATGTTTGGTCGTTCTGCTACAAAACGTAGCCGAAACATGCAGTACAAAGTACTTTGTGCAGTAGTTGGTAGTAGAATTCGTATGTACTATGAGGAGATGACAGTCAGTGGTGACTACGGCAGGTTGTGTAGGGCAGACGAGCATGGAGTATTTGAAGTTCCATTTTGGTGCGAAAATATGAAAATATAGCGGGACCTGGCAATAGAATCTCGATATTCGAATGGCGTACCTCAGAGACAAAAATATTTCTAATATCCCATCCACATTTACTGGGACATACCTCTATACGAAAAGTGGCAATCCTGTACGCGTGATATATTCCAGGAAATATTTTTTTTTTCCTGGTCAAGACGTTTCATCTGTTTCCGCTACGTGTTCCTACCAACATTCATATTCCGCAGCCACATTTCACACGATATTGCACACCTCTACAATTCATGGGTGCGTGTGAAGTGTATATATATCCCACCTTGAGACTACGTTCCAATCTACTGTACTATCAATAAGTTACCCAACAGTGGGCTACTCGCACGTGTGTCTGTTAGGCTGAACATAGGACATGCTGGTTGGAGCCAAAAATCCACCGAGAGCAAGGGAGGAGAGACTTACTAAGAATTTATATTTTCAAAACAAAGGAACGCCTTTGATGCTGCAAACGAACTGAATATTTTAAAAGAAGTTTTACTAAATTTTCTTTCCTTTTGTACCTACTTAAAAGGCACACAGTACATCAATTTAAATGTTTTTGTGCTATGTTATAAAAGCCCCCTTCCCCCCGCATGGTAGAATAGCTGTATTTTTCACGGACATGACTTCCCTCAAGAATGTATCATGTAACTGTACGTAAAATAATAATCAGTACTATTTAAAGTGAAATATTGCTTTGTATGAATATTAACTAGTGTAGCAAAACTCACTATACGTGTTTCTAGTATTGGGTAAGGTGGTGCAATTTTAACTATGTCATGTTTTCATGCGTATTGTTTGTAGATTTATAAATGTATTAAATTAACATAAAATGAAAATATTTAATAGTGTAATTATTAAAGAATAAAAAAATTTAAAAGTGAATGAAAGTGTACCTCAGTAGATACAATCGGGATTACTGTGATCACTGGCATCTACCAGTGCCTTTTCGTCGTCTTGGATGTTACGTTTCTGGCAATAGCCCAGGCTCATATTATATATATATATATAGCAGTAATAGTCGAAGAAACAAAAACGACACGTCTTCCATTGTCGGTGAGTTGTTTGTAACAGATAATTTCTTCTCTGCTCTTACGCGCATGAGCTTACCGTAACTACTCTTTTTTATTCGGTTTTGTTTGTCTCTTTCTCTCTTTACATGTTAAAGACATTCCTGAGTTGGCTTTCCTCCAGATTGTGTTCCGAAGGAGGTTGAAGCCAAAATCGTGTTTTCCTTAAAGTGTGGCATATGTGGCATATTCCAGATATTTGTAGTTCAGCGTTTACTGCCCACCACAAAATACACTTATTAAGTAAGTGTAACACCTAGTATTTTATATAATTTGTATATGTGTTTGTGTGTGTGTGTGTGTGTGTGTGTGTGTGTGTGTGTACATACGAATGATATAAAATAAAATTCCACCCTTTGTTCAATCATATTGCCTTGTTCTCCTTTTTAGAATCGTAAAAATCTGGGACGCCTATTAAAAATCAATTTTACGTTAGTCTTTCTGTCCGTCATCTGTAGACATAACACAAGTAGAGAAATGCTGAACGGTTATTCACCAAATTTGGTATTGCTGGGTTTTATTAAAATTTGTCGAGTTGTTTTAAATTTTATTTACTTCGGTAACAAATTTAAATGAAGACCCATGCGCGTTTCTGTCCCAATCTCGTGGGAAATTCGTGTAAAATATTTTATCGGAGCTCGGCGTGTTTTCATCGACCGTTCAGAAGAAATGAAACCCACGTGTTATATCAATTGCAGTTTTCAGTTCTTGTGATTTTCAAGATAATTAAACAAACGGGACACTATGTGTGCATTTAGGAACTTTTGCGTTCATCACCAGTCGACAGTGATTCTTTCGAATATGTTCGAAGAGTAACGAAGTAGGTTATTTTTATAGTAATTAAAGGAAGCTCATTATCACTTGAATTTATAATTCTCCGTGTAGCCTATGTACGTGTACTTGCATGTAATTGAAATAAAATTGTACGTGCTGCTACAGTAATTACTTTGCTGATATTTCAATTTTCTTCCAGGCAGTTGAATTAACCGTTTAAAGACGAAGCGTATCTCTTTTATATAAGGACTCAGTGCGTACCGCGCTGTAAACAGTCTCCACTTCGGTTATAAAAACCAGTCTTTTAATGTTTTGTAAGGTAAAAGTTGCTGTTTGCTCTGAGATCCGTAGAAAACACATAAACGCAATGTGGGCACCACGTAGAATTTTTTAATGTTAAACCTGGTGGTATTTAAAGTTACCGCTAGGCTTTAAAAGGTTAAAGGGACCGAACTTACCAGAATTCTTATGCTGTGCGTGCGTTCTTGTTTAATCTTAAGTCGTGCAGTTTGCCTTTTTTGTGTTACTCAAAAAGTGTATATTCTTACAATTAACAAATGAACGAAAAACGGCACTTAATAGGATACAATTCATTGCAAGTAGTGAACTCCTACATGTTTCGGCATGGGGATGCCATTCTCAGGGAGCTTTCTAGAACAAAGGAATACAAGTCTAACACGCTAATCTAGGTACTGCATCGCCCCTATTGGACTAGTTAAAATATTAAAATTATTAAATGCATAAAATTGATAAGCATATAATTACAACGTTGTGATACTAAATTATGTCAGGGAGCCATAGCAAGTGTAAGTTGACTTATTCCAATGAGGGCGATGCAGTACCTGGATTAGCGTGGTGGCCTCTTAGTCCTTTGTTCTAGAAGGCTACCTGAGGATGGCACCCCCGTGCCGAAACATGTAGGAGTTTAATACTAGCCATGAATTGTGTTTTATTAAGTTCATTTTCTTGATATATTAATTATAGTCTGCTGTTTGCGTCTGAGATGCATTTGAAAATGTATTATCTAGGACTCAGTACCACACAAGAGGTTTGATTTGCAGGTTTTTGTTTTTCAGTTTTTCGGATTTTTACATTTTACTGTTGCTGTTTATTATGCATAAAACTTTTGTAAACACATCACTACATGTTACACATTCTTGTTCCATATTTTTCTGGACGTTTCAATTTTTAACATGCATTTACAATATTTATAAACATATATAATTTTGGACATATATATTTTTGTGTCATATGGCAATGTAGACGCGGCATAAATACATAGTTTCCGTCTGTGTTATTTTATTGTTGATTTTCGTGTCTGTCCTTTCTCTTCTGGTTGGTATTAACAAAATTAATTTTTTTAAATTTTAAATTACGCGTGAGAATTAGATATTCTGCACTGCGCGTTTCGGCGGTATAATATTCTTCAGAACGTTATGAGAAGGTCATAGCCTGGAGTCTGTAAACCTTAGTAGATACACACTGAGCTAACTCACTACTGGGCGGAAAAGCTTCGTTTCATATTAACCGTGGGCGAGATTAGAACACTCGCATACACACACACACACACACACACACACACACACACACACAACACACACGTACATCTGAGGCAGCACTCCGCAACCTTCATAAAAATGGCTTGTGCCTTCGAAATTAAACCGGGATAGTTGTTTTTATATTAAAACTCTGCGCTGAAAAGTATTGGTATGTACACACTAAACGTATGAACGGTAGGTGAAAAGATTTGCTCCATGGGGACGGGAGGGGTGGAAGTTCTTTAATTTAAGACCTTCTAATTATAAAGCGTTAATTTAAGCCCGCAAGTTAATTATAATCTTTTAATGGGAATAAGTTTCCCCCCATTTAAAACGGTGCGGCGTTGTCTCAGATCCTTGAGTGCGAAACTGGGATTGGGTATCGATCGTGTAGCCTCTTTGCTTTCAACAATTGAAGCGTTAATCTCCGTCTTGAAATATGAGAACGGCTTTTGTTCACCTGAGCGCCTTTATTTTCGTGTTAGGTTTCAATCAGGATAATGTGCCTACTATATAAACATATCTTTTGTTGCGCGATTTGAGATTATCACAGCGTTGTTAATGAAGAATGAAGTTCTCAGGGTGGTCCAAGAAGCCTGCCATAGCAATGGAGACAGTACATTCCCTAGAAATGTGTGTAGTTATCAATCAGCACGGCGTCATATCCCTGGAGATTTTCATGATATGCCTTTTGATGATACTGACCGTATCCTTTGTTGGTTAATTTGTCGGACGAAACGACTTGTCCCTCAGTTTTTGTCACCTGTTTTATTTAGTACAGGCCTATAGTGCCCATTGAGCAGAATGTTTCTTTAGAAGCCGTTGATGGCTTAACTGGTCAAGAAATTCCTTTATAAGTATTCGTGTTTTATTGACGTGTTGTGTTCAGACTTTAGTCTACCTGGACTCTGTTTACTCAGCCCTAAAACGGAGGCAGTATGTTGCTCCCGAACGTCGGTATTAACCTACAAACCTACAACTCTACACGATGTAAAAACCCAAAAAGGCTATAATGTAAAGAAATCCCTTTAGATCTTCGCCCTTTGCCACATTACGCAGCGTAGATTGGTAATTAGTTCCCGATGTTTCAGAGCAACCTTTCAGTTCCATCTTCAAGAGCTAAACAGCCTAAGAAATCTCTTAGTCTTTTTTTTTAACACAAAAGTTCATTATCACGTTCACAAATGCCTATTACTGGACACTGAAATGCCACACGAGTATATTCTATGTTTTCACCTCTGTTCTTGAGATCCCTTCTCGTGTCATCTTCCAATATATCCCAGCGTTCCACAAATGATTCCCTTCTTAGAGGTTTAACAACAAAAGTTGTGTGTATGAACTCTTCTCGGGCTGATAGCCGTGTCATTTGCTTAAAATCCTCCGACGTTTCACAGACACACTCCGTCTCCATCCTCAGGGAAAGTGATCCCTCCGACGTCTCAGAGACACTCCGTCTCCATCCTAAGGGAAAGTGATCCCTCCGACGTCTCAGAGACACACTCTGTCTCCGTTCTCAGGGAAAGTGATCCCTCCAACGTCTCAGAGACACACTCCGTCTCCATCCTCAGGGAAAGTGATCCCTCCGACGTCTCAGAGACACTCCGTCTCCATCCTTAGGGAAAGTGATCCCTCCGACGTCTCAGAGACACACTCCGTCTCCGTTCTCAGGGAAAGTGATCCCTCCGACGTCTCAGAGACACACTCCGTCTCCGTCCTCAGGGAAAGTGATCCCTCCGACGTTTCACAGACACACTCCGTCTCCATCCGCAGGGAAAGTGATCCCTCCAACGTTTCGGAGACACACTCCGTCTCCATCCGCAGGGAAAGTGATCCCTCCGACGTTTCAGAGACACACTCCCTCTCCTTCCTCAGGGAAAGTGATCCCTCCGAAGTTTCAGAGACACACTTCGTCTCCATCCTCAGGGAAAATGATCCCTCCGATGTTTCAGAGACACACTCCGCCTCCTTCCTCAGGGAAAGTAATCCCTCCGACGTCCAGAGACACACTCCGTCTCCATCCTCAGGGAATGTGATTCCTCCGACGTTTCAGAGACACACTCCGTCTCCTTCCTCAGGGAAAGTGATCCCTCCCACGTTTCAGAGACACACTTCGTCCCCTTCCTCAGGGAAAGTGATCCCTCCGACGTTTTAGAGACACTCCGTCTCCAAGCTCAGGGAAAGTGATTACTTTCCCTGAGAATGGAGACGGAGTGTGTCTCTGAAACGTCGGCGGCGGATTTTAAGTAATTTACATGGTTATCAGCCCGAGAAGATTTCATACAATTCTGTCGCCGTGAAAGCCTGGAGACATATAAAAGTGGTGTGTACATTTTTTATCTCCGATGTTGATGTCGGTTTCTGTATTTTTGTTGTAGGCCAATACCGCAAGTGTACTTGCTTTTGTACTGTAAATTATGTTATGTATATGTATATATATATGGATATTCTATACATTATGAGAAATGGCGTTGACATATATTTATGAACAAGAAAAATGACGATGTGTCTGGCTGCAGATCCCATGCCAACATTCGATATAGCTTTAGCACTTCCGTCAAAAACGCCGGTTCCAAATTCATTCTGTATGAGGGAAAATGGATGAACCATGTCGTCAGAAACTCACCCAGCATTGTATAAACCATCAAACATATTGCATTTTCCTGATTCAGTTATTAACGTCGGAGGACATTGATCGACCTCTACAATAAAATCATGTGATGGAGTTACAGGTTTGCAGATTTACAAGTTTGATTTTTTTATTCATTGAAACCTTGTCGCTAGATTTACATTCATGTGACTTTTCCCTGTAGCGATATGTGTCAAGGATAAAATATTCAGTACTAAGCCTGGTTAGTAATTAGCGGCAGACAGTACAGCAGTTCGCACAGAAATCTTGCACGTTGTACTTCAACATGCCATGTCGCAGGGGGGAGACGTACGAACATTTTGCTCGTTTGTAACTGTTGTTACTCTGTGTACAGTAATTTTTAAACTAAAGAAATGAGAATTTTACAGATTGTTTTAATCTATGAATAAACGGAAGGGTTATGTAAATGTAAAATTACTTTTATGTTTATGTTTGGAGTGATACATTGCGTTTCGGGTGCTTTTACATTAACCCTTTAAAGACGAAGCGTATCTGTTTTATATAAGGACTCAGTGCGTGCCGCGCTGTAAACACTCTCCACTTCGGTTATAAAAACCAGTCTGTTAATGCTGTATAAGGCAAAAGTTGCTGTTTGTTCTGAGATCCGTACAAAACACATAAACGCAATGTGGGCACCACGTAGAATTTTTTTATGTTAAACCTGGTCTTATGTAAAGTTACCGCTAGGCTTTAAAAGGTTAAGACAAAGCCGAACATCATTTCCCCCCTCTCTGTTCACTGTAGTATGTAAACTCCATTAGAGAAATGAAGTTATAGATTACATCGATGTAAGAAAATTATATTTAATGCTTTCTTTCTTTGAAAGGTGCTGAACACATACGAAATAATAACAGCTTCAGAACACCCGACGAACGTAATTAAAAGTGGACTGTGAATATAAAATTAGTATCTAATGGTGAATGTGAAATTACAAATATGAAGTTTGTATGACCTCAAGAAGTGGCAACAGATTGCAAAGCGTTGTTATTTCTGTTACAACAGCAACAATTACTACTACTACTACTACTACCACTGTTACTACCACCACCACCACCACCACCACCACCACCACCACCACCACCACCACCACCACCACCACCACCACCACCACCAACACCACCACCACCACCATCACCACCACCACCGCCGCCACCGCCACCGCATGCCCAACGTCGCAGTCAAGTGGTCAGCAGCGTGCTTTGTATTCTAGCCGTCCCGGCTTCGAATCGTGGCTTGCAGAACGGTTATATTTCCTGTGCTGTTCCGTGGCTTTACTTAGTCTCTTGAGGATCCTGCAAGAGTGCTTCTAGTTGCGTCACTATCGCCTCCTTCCACAGCGTGTCCAATTCCTTATTCACAAACTGTCGTATCTTTCCACGCGATACAATACGTCCCCTTGACAGCATAAGTAAATGAAGCGCTGATAAACAATACTGTACTGCTACTGTTACTGCTATTGCCGCCATCACTACTGTCGTCCGTGTTACCATTTGTATACACTGCTAGGCATAGGTATATATATATGTATGTATGTGTGTGTGTATGTATGTATGTATGTATGTATGTATGTATGTGTGTGTGTGTATGTATGTATGTATGTATGTATGTATGTATGTATGTATGCATGCATGTATGTATGTATGTGTGTATGTATGTATGT
>BLKM01000529.1:2733633-2858755 GCA_013340265.1 Coptotermes formosanus
TGTATGTATGTATGTATGTATGTATGTATGTATGTGTATGTTTGTGTGTGTATGCGCGCGCGTATGTGTGCGTGCGTGCGTATGTATTTCGAGATTCTTTGACGTCATACTGAAGGATGTGAGGGTTCGAGGAGGAAAAATTGGAACAAATTAAGGCGTAGAATTGAAGAGAAGAATCAGCAAGAGGTAGAAAGGATATAACAACCTAGAACAGTGGACACTTTATATATGAATCTGTCGAAATTTGAAGTAGGACTGAGCCCGTGTGAAGGAATCATTAAGGGATGTTGCCACAACCAGCATTTACCAGCTGAGCTTGATGCTCCAACCATAACACCACTGGTTATCTGCATGTTTCCCACAAAATAGATTTGACATATAGGGCACAATGGGGGAAAAGAGAGATGCATACATGATTTTGGTGGAGAGACCTGTGGGAAGGCGCTCACTTGGGAGACCCAGAAGTAGATGGGATGATAATATTAAAATGGATCTTCAAGCAGGGGGATGGGGCATGGACTGGATTGAGCTGGCTCAGGATAGGGACAGGTGGCGGGTTCTTGTGAATGCGGTAATGAACCTCCGGGTTCCATAAAATGCGGGGAATTTCTTGAGTAGGTGAGAAAGTGTTAGCTGCTCAAGAATGCCTCTGCTGCATGGAGTTCGTTAGTTAGTTAGTTAGTTAGTTAGTTAGGGCACAGTGAAATTTTTCCTTTGTTATGAACAAGTGTGTTTAGATAGATTTTGCACTGAAAGGGTTTCTTTGTTAGTCCTGTCGATTTATGTTCACTCGAACTAATTACGCAATTTGACACATTAGGACAGGGAAGTTACGTAAAAATAGCGACAAGAGACCAGTGAATTTGAATTTACGGACAGAATTGTCGAATTTAGCCCTACAATGTGACGATCCTGGTGGACCGTTTGCTTAAAAATAGTCTTTTTACTGTCTGTTACAAGTAGTGTGATATAATTTAAGTATGCTGCATTAAAACAGGGGCGTCCATTTCGGAAATCGGCTGTTCGTCTTCGGAAGGTATTTCAAAACACGTCTCCTCCCCCTCCCCCTCCTCCTCTTCTAAATGTTGTAGTTCCCGCTATTAGCGTTAGAAAAGACAGTTATTTACCCACCTCTTAACAGTTCTGTGCTACAACTGTGTGCTGACACCAGCTGCAGCAACAAATGTTTTCAAACAAGGGCGCACCCAAGAGTGGAGGGTGCCGGGCTGCAGCCCCTCCCCCCAAGCCCACAAAACTGAAATTTAAAAAATACAAATTTTTGTAGATATTACGATATCAAAAGTTTTATGTGATTTCCTCTTTACCCAAAATCAGCCACTGAAATCGGCTGATAACTAGTACATTATAATTTTAAAAAATAATAAAATTAAAAAAGAAGATAGGACATTGTGATTGAGTCATGGAACATTTAGTCTTAGTGTACGTATATAAATACAGTTGCAAAGAGTGTTGTGTTTACTTACGACATGATTTTTACAACACAATTTTTAAAATCACACATAAATTATATATAGCCTTAGGGTCAGCCACCCCCCCCCCCCCCCACAAGGAAAAATTCTGGGTGCACACCTGTTTTCAAATGGTACGCCACACCATGTTCGCTTGTTCTGTCATGAGCGATATGACGTGTACATTTCATGAATCCTACCACACATTTCCACAGCGTTTGGAGCCCCAAGACTGGGTCCCGAACTGTACGTCTTCTTTCAAGGCGGCATTGTTTGCCAACCTACTGCTCAAAGGGTTGATTGGTAATTGTACCCTGGATAAGTAAGGACAAGGCAAGGGAGAGCTCTGTGTAGAGTGTGGCCAAACTTATCAGCTTACGTCACTTTCAACAAACGACAGGTTTCTAAATCGCCACAAGAATTCGCTGAGTAATGTGCGGTTTTCTTTGTTCTTGTGAGTCATAACTTCTGTGCTACTTTGTATAAGGACAAATGCCATTTTCTTCCAATTACCAATCGTATAAAATATTCTCACCCCTGTTAGAATAACGGTAGAGAGTTGGGATCTCACTGACTGCGTCGAAAGCGACTTGGAAACGCAACGTAAACAAACAGCAAGGTATAAATATCGCCAGGATTTCTTCCCACAACTCCTTTCTAATGTCAACGCTTAATTGCCGAGAATACACCACACAAAACAAAAGCAACATTAACAAGTTAGGAAATATCCGCTGAGAGGAGCACAAATTTGTCCCTAGGTTTTAAATTCTTGAAATTTTTCCAGAAAAGTAATATAGGTTCGAGTATTTGAAATACGCCTTTCCATGAGGTGCATAACAGACACTATAGTTTTCTTCGTATTTTGGCAACATATTTTCAACTGATTATATCCATTTTTCGGAAAAGACGCGGTATAGATCATGCTAGATTGTTATGTTTAGACCGGTAGCTCTTTCTTCGGCCTCAGCTCGTACTGACATAGTGAACACTGTCTCAATTATGACTAGGTGTTGTTATAAATACGTAGTTGATCATGTAAAGTGCCTGCTTACTTTTGTTCCATTTTAACCAAAATCGAAATATATTGACAAATATTAGTGAAGATTCCAACTAAAGAATTTAACGAGAATTCGTCTGGTGGGGGTGTCCATGTTCCATGTGGACAGATAAACGGTAAGACGAACGGGCGAACCAGATGAGAATGATTGTCTCTTTTCGCAACTGCTATTCGATAGCGCCTCAAATCGACGAAGTTTTGTTGTAGAATAGAGTACGTCACCAAATCATCCTTACTGTGTATTCTTCCCAGTTCTGCCACAAAGACCTGGATAATGATAAAATTTTGTGTAAAAGTGGGAAGAAGAAAAGAGAGAAGAGCAGATCCAACATAGCTTGATTTTGATTTTGATTAGAAGAGATTTCCTTTTTGATTTAGACAACGTGTGTCTTAACCTGTAATCCAAGAACCATGGGTCTTCTCTGCTGTTCGTTCTTTCTCCTTATATTGAACTTCTAGATGGAAGACAATCTTCTGTCTAGCACAAAAGAGAGAGAGAGAGAGAGAGAGAGAGACAGAGAGAGAGAGAATCAATAAACGACTCTCTCCGCCCTCTCCAACCTTGCAGCACCCCCACAAACTGGGGTCGGCACTACGCATTGCTATGGAGGGAAAACCAAGCAAGTAACTGTGCGATATCACAAGAAGAATTATTACTGACGTCCGCCGCCCGACCCCAGCGTCGGATTACTCTTAGACGGCGACATCTAGAGGGGACGCCCTCATCATCGAGGACGTTATTGCGCCTTCAGCTTGTAGCCATTGGAATAGTTCTGAATGGTTTATAGGGGTGTGGAGAAGGGAATTATAAATCCCTTAGAATTCCCGTTATAAGTGGTTGGCATATCTTATGCTAGAAATTGATTATAGGGCGTGGAGACAGTGTAGGAGAAAGCTTGACAGATCAGCTGACGTATTTATCCGGAAGCTCCATAGTGACAACTACAAAAATTAAACATTCACTGCATGAATGATTGATTGAATCACTAGAAAGCATTGAAAGTGAATCAGGACAGTAATTAATATTAAGAAGTCTCTGTGGTATTTTTTGACAGTAAACTTTGGTTTCGGAGCAAACGTTTAATGAGAAACTACAGTCATAGATTGTGTGGTGATGGGTTTGTGGACTTTATCCATCGCCCGAAGAGTAAAATATTAAAAATATTAAAAATTAAAATCACAACGTTGCGGAAGCTGGCTCTGCTTCCGTCCTCAAGTGAATGGAGGGGGAGAAGAGAGGAACACCTATTGCGCTGGGCCCCTTAGACAGAGCTAGCCTCCATCACTGGACTCTATCTAAGGGGCCCAACAGAATAGGTGTTCTTCTCTTCTCCCCCTCCATTCACCTGAGGACGGAAGCACAGCCAGCTTCCGAAACGTTGTGATTTTAATTTTTAATATTTTTAATATTTTACTCTTCGGATGATGGGTAAAGTCCATAAACGCATCACCACGCAATATTATACACCGTCGTCAAAATCTTTAAAATTTATCTAGAGTCATAGAAATTCCTACCTGAAGAAATGGCACTGTGCTGGTTAATCTGGGCTATGGCAGGAAAGCATCGCTTGTCACACCGATTTACTGCACTCAAACGGCCTCGAATGTCTCAAGCTCTTTGCCAGTGTGCGTAAGTGTCTTTGATATAACCCTGTTATTCGATGCACGTTCCGCGAGTTCATTATTGCTGTCCTGACTTTCAGTTGTATTTTGCGTTGCACCCGACAAACAAGTCAAATGTGACAGGAGTTCATTTAAATAAATCAAGAAAAGTTCAAAATCATCCACTCTTTTAGCACCTGTAGCTATAGATTATGGTTACGTAAACGACTGACTTACGCTTCCGTTAGAAAGCTGCTATTCGTTTACGGATGTCTGTCTGTCTTCTGTCTAGATTTATTGAGTGCGTCGTAAAAAGACTGGCATCAGATATGTGACAGAGCGATAGTTGGGGTTTACAATGAGACAATGAACGTTAATTTGGGGTTTATACAATACGTCCGATTGTGCACAATTAATATATATTCTCATTTTACCACTGATACTAGAAATCATTAAGTTTTCTTATGACACACAGTGGGTCAAGTGTATGTAGGCCTAAGTTTTATACAAGTTTACCACAAGTAAAGCACTCAAAAATATATGATGTTTAGTATGTACGTGGGAGTTAACACCCATGAATTAGATACATGCTAATCTGTAGGATGTTAAGTTAGTGGCTCATGAATTATAAAAAATCCAGAGTAACCTATTATAGTGCTTGCATAATAGAAGTGTCCTTTACATTTCAACATATTTGTAACAGTATGAATATAGATAACTTAAACCCAATTTTCCACCAATTTTTCTTTTATGCGCGAAAGTCAAATAACATATCAATAACCGTCGACTTAACGTAATTTGACACTCTCTTATATTACAGTGAAGACACGTAGCATGTATCAGTATTTCTAACCAGTCCAGTGTTCTTGGTCCATTCCTTTTGACAGTACGTCGTTTCTGCTTGTAGCTGTAGCTGTACAAATAGGGGAATGTCGTAAAACACGCAACAAAAAGAGTGATTTCCCTGACAATCCACTATGCCAACATTCTAGTAATGTTTGTTGGCATGTTGCATTCGAAATTGAATAGGAAACCAGCATGGTTGTTCGCATGAGACTTCAGAATCTAGTTGTGGAATGAGGGAATAGGGAAGGGGTAGGTGGAATTTAGTGATTTGAATTGGTGAACAGCAACACTTTACGTCAATGTTATAGTCCCTTCTTCTACTTGTTTCGCCAGGAGTGCTATGGCATAGCTCAGCATACACAACCCACTCGGCTTTGGAACCATGAAGCTAACCGCTTTGTATTGTGTCTGCTGTTGAGGACAGCACAGCTCCAGGAAACTGCTAGAGTAAAACGGAGAGAGAATGAAAAGAGGGTGGGTTGGAACTATAAAGTACCTCCAAGTACAGCTCGCTGTTGGCTTTCAAGACGAAGAAATGGGATGTCAGATAAATCGGTGTCGGATTTTGGTTACCGTGAGTCGCATTTCCAATTCTCTCACTCAACCCATTTCGTTTCTTCTTTTTTATTTCTTAACCCCCTTTCTTTATTTCCGCCCCCTGCCAACCACGAAATACTCCCTTTTCTCCATTTTCCTTACAGCATTCACTTTGATTATCTGCCCTTTAAAGGGCCCCTGTTTAGGAAAACTGAAGCGTGTGGGCAGCGATCCGTGAGTGCCTATCGCACACTCAGTGAACAGTCTGCTGAAGTGTTATATGAATTGTACTGTTGATTGGGTAAAGATTTAATAGGCCTATAGGTTAATTATAAGGCCAAGCTTTAGGCATAATGGCCAACTGTATACTGTGTACTGGAGGCGTGAATTCTCCGCGGTCCGGGCCTGCAGGCCGGGACGGCGGAGAGTTCACGCCTCCAAAAATAACGCAGTACACAGTCAACAGCACATTCTCACTCAACTATAAAGTGCAACCTTAGTGTAACGGTAACAAAAAAGTTCTCCCTGAAGATGACCCAGCAGGGTCGAAACATGTAGGAACGTGTTACAATGGATGATAAAACTCTCTTTGTGCATTTGTTGGTGATTAGTGTTTTTGTATAACATAGTGCACGGACATGGAACACATTAAAAGAGGTTTGTATTAATTCAATTTTAAATAGGAATTTGAAAGAGAGAGGATGTAACTTTGCGCATCGTTTTCATTGTTTACCACCCTGGCACCGCTTACTGAACCATTGCTGAATTAAATTTTTGCCAAGTAATGAAGTGGTGGTAGACATATGGCGCTTGCGCAGATGAGACTTGCAGACAAACATACGTTCATATATTTTGTAAGTGTAGATGTTTGTGCCATTTTTGTTCTGGAACTAAATTTCTGTGTAATAACGACAATTTTAGTAAACGCAAATTTTATTTGTTATAAAAACAATATTTGCGTTTATAAGACGGTACATGTTTTGATCCTTAAGAGTCGTCATCAGGCGCGAATAAATAAAAGGAAAGGAGTCCAATTCCTTGAATTCTTATTCATGTAAAAGAGGTCTTTTTCATACGATTTTGTCTACCATAATTGTACTATTGTTGACCTCTGCACAGCACACGTAACAGGCTTACAACAGAAAATCTATGGAAGTCTGCGGATAATAAGTAGAAACAAAGTTCAACAACGCCAGTTAAACACTACATAAACAAGGCAAAGAAGAAAGCTTCTACTTTCTGCTTCGTCTTGTTTATGTAGTGTAGTAGCTTGGTCTTGTTTGTTTTGTATGACATTCTTTTATGTGGCTTTCTAGCCACGTAAAAGAATGTCATACTCGGGTATCATTGTATCTAAGAAAGGAGAAAATATCCCAATATATTCATCGATAAACAATTACATTTATAATATTGAACCAAGGCAAACATACACATGCACACATAAAACAAAACAAACAAAACAGAACATAAATAACATAAAGAAAGGAACATTAGTGAATCCTTATTACAAACAAAGTAAAAAAGAAAATAATTTTATTGATTTTATGGTCGTCCAAATGTGAGATTTTAAATATACTTTTAATATTGTAACATATTCTGTCGTTATAACACAAATATGAACAAAACTCTTAAAATTGTAGGATGAAGGCGTGTCAGGTTTATTGTTATGCAATAGTACAGTTGTAGTAAGTAAAGCTGTAAGAAAGAGATATATTTCATAAGAATGACAATTCAATATTTTACTGCCTTCCTTTGTATTTACTGGCGCCTGGTGATGAAACTTAAGGACAGAAACATATGGCAGTTTATAAAGGCAGATATTGTTTTTTGGCATAAAAGATAATTGTGTTGAATAAAGTTGTCTTTATTTCTTAGTTTATCAATCAGGGTAGGATGTCTTCTCTAAACACTAATTTTGTGTAGTTATTAGCAGTCGTCATGTATGCTGGTACAGAAAGATGACTTAACACCACGCATGTGTACGCACTCGTGTATACTGAGCCAGTTGAACTGATTCCTCACCATCACCTTCTGTGACATAAAGCTAATTTTAACATTATTTCCATTGCCTCCTAGATCTCTCAGATGGTTTTCCTCTTTCAGTTTCTCCGGAGTAAGTTGTGTGTAAACTTTTCATTTCCATTTATGCTATATGACCACCTATCTAATCCTCAATTATCAATTACCCCTTTAATGTTGTCGGTATAATACAAACTGTTGTATTTGTTGTGTACTTATAATTTTCTCCGTCCTTGTAACATGATGGAGAAAATTAATTCTGTCTCTTAGATCCAAACGTTTGCTTCTCAAATATTCCTATTTACTTTCTTTCTGTGAGAACAGAACCCAGATTTTACACTCATTCAGTGCAGAATCTGTTGTCTTACAGGTTGCTGTGCAAAAGCACAAAGATTAGGGTAAACAGAACTATAATTTTACCGGTTGTTTTTTATGGGTGTGCAACTTGGTCTGTCACACTGAGGGAGGAACAAAGACTGAGGGTGTTTGAGAATAGGGTGCTGAGGAGGATATTTGGGCCTAAGAGGGACGAGGCGACAGAGGAGTGGAGAGGACTACATAACGAGGAACTTAATGACCTGTACTCATCACCAAATATTATTCGGGTGATCAAATCGAGAAGAATGAGTAGCACGTATCGGGAAAAGAGAGGTGCATACAGGATTTTGGTGGGGAGACCTGAGGGAAGGCGACCAGTTGGGTGACCCAGGCATAGATGGGATGATAATATTAAAATGAATCTTCAAGAAGTGGGATGGGTGGGCATGAACTGGATTGAGCTGGCTCAGTATAGGGACAGGTGGCGGGCTCTTGTGAATGCGGTAATGAACATGCGGGTTCCATAAAATGCGGGGAATTTCTTGACTAGCTGAGAAACTGTTAGCTGTTCAAGAAGGCCTCTGCTCCATGGGGTTAAGTTATAAAGCAAGAGGTAACGTGCTATATTTTTTGACATGATACATCACGTTGTGTTTAGGATAAAAGATAAGAAAGAGAATCAATCGAGGCCAACACTTGCTCGTTTTACCGTATAGCTACATGTTTCGGATTATAATAAAGCCGTCATCAGACTGTTTCTGTACAAATATGTAGAGGAAATATTAGCGCAGTAACTTGTTGTAGCAGAGTCATTCTTCAGAAGTTAGCAAGTCGTACTAAATTATAGTGGGAATATTACTATATTTTATAATCCTGTATATATTTTCACAAAAATAACCTTGTGATGACATTATTATAAGCCGCGACATGTAGCTATATTGTAGAGTTGTGTTTGACTTGATGGATATTGTATTTGTCCAGGCAACATACAGGTGTTTTTATATCACGGTTCTTCTGGTGCTGTAGCAGTCACTGTACTCTATCGTGGGAAGTGCGTATGTACATATATATATGTGTATATACAAGTATATGTATGTACTCAGTATACAGGTAAAGGTTAAAGGTAAGCTCGACATTTGATGAGTGTCAGTGGTGAGCTAGACGCTTCAATTAGTGGGAAAACAACTGCTGCGCGTTGAATGGGAATTTGTGTGGCTACAGAGGCTGTTTGAGTGCAAATAAAATTTCAGTTTTCACTTGTTTCTGTGTTACACGCAGAAAATTTCTGAAATACGTGCAACCAATACAGGGATATATTCTATGTACATAATCAAGTAAAAATATCTATGTAAATATAACGCTTCTTCTATGAATTATGGTCTATTTTATTTCAAAGAGAAGGATAAAAAATAAAGTGTAAACCCATTACAGCAAGGTGTTTATTTACACATGTCTGATCCTGACATTACAGTTTGCTGTTTTGACAACAGCAAATTGCAGAGATGCTCGAAACTCTCTTTTGCTGTCACATATTGCGCTGCGCATCTCATTTGGGACAGTTGTAAGCGCTCAAAAGTTCGATACGTGTCAGATCATAACAGTCTTCTGCCCTATTTTGCAGTTCCATGACATCATTAACGGCCGTGTCACACATAGTGCTTTTAAAGATGGCCCCGTGAATAAAATATAACGGTTTGTAGTTAGGTGAGCAGCCGGGCTACCTCAATCGTTATAGTGACGTAGACTAGACGACCGATGAATCGTGTTTCGATTTGCGGCAACTTAAAGAGATTTTTCTCTTCTCCGAATCGTCCTGTCTGTCTGTCTGTCTGTGGACCTCATCAAGCCGGCATCACGAACTGTTTCGTTGTGGGTAAAGCGGCCGGGACGATGCGTAACACACACCTCCAGGTAATGCCGTGGTGAGGGGGAAATGGAGGCATACTTCCACCACTACTTATGCGTTCATGGCTTGCACAAGCACAGCTTTACCTCTACCACTTTAAGTGAGGCGAACAAGAGAGGCATGCCATTTTGTCAGCTTTGACATTTATCACCATTCTGTTTATTTGTCATTCAAAAATTTTATAGCGTTTTGTGCGGATCATGGAGCGGGGGGCGGGGGGGTGCTTACAGTCCGAACACAGTTGCCATACTTTATCGGTGCTTCTCTTTTCAAATAGGTTGTAGCTCGAAAACGAATCGCCCAAGGGCCCACGATTCCATAGACTAGTTTTATTTAATTATTCTAATAAAACGCCCGTACGGAAGTGCCGTGTTTCTTAGAAACACACTCTAGTCTGTATTCTGGGACATTACTTCTCCGGCTTAATGTTAAAAGTACACTGAAGAGGCCTGTCTAGTTGTTACGTGCCTTGCCGATTTACCATTTGTAATGCACCTGTTCATGACGCGTGGTGCGTGCCGCTGCCGCATGTAGTGGGAGGTGACACCGTTTTATCTTGTTCAGGGACGTAAAGAGCTGGATTAACCGTATCGTATAATTAACCCAGCTGGGCGCATTGTTTGACGTCGGCTTTTATTTTACTTTATTTTATTTGTTTTGTATCCAGGATTGTATCAGCCTACTCAGAAGTTGGTAAACATGCTGCTCGAGTAGGGGCTAACCATCAGCGGAATTAGATCATTAAACCCCACTGAGGAATAACTGACTTTCTTCAATTAACATGATTGAGAATGGTGTACTGCATAAACTAAATACACCGACTTTAGGGAGGCGTTCATTGCTTTCAAAATTTCGCATGGTTGCACGGTACATATGTAAATGCTATTTCATTTACGGTCATCAGAAAAGTACAGTCTTTCATATTCCGATTTTTAATAAACTTACTGGTGTTCAACAGCATTACCTGCCGATCTTTCATTCCAAATTTCACAAAAATCAGACGATAAATGTGGAAAGTATGGACAGAAATTTGTTGACTACCCTAAGTAAAGGGTCGTTTTTACTGCACTGACTTTACGAAACCCCGCAGTTTCTTATTGGAATAACATGTAGATCTTCTGTGTCCTATTGCACTAGAATCTGTTAATATATTTGGTAATTACGAGTTGAAATTCGTTTACACTCTTGAGTGAAGTACGACATCGCTGAGCCGGTTTTCAATTAAACTCGTTCTTCCTCGACGACTTTTTTATATAACTGATATCCTGTTATTTCATTAAAATCTGACCAACAGTTTAGTGCCTGCTACTAGCTCACAGATACTAGGTCACAGATACTAGCTCACAGATACTAGCTCACAGATACTAGCTCACAGATACTAGGTCACAGAGCAATGGAGATGGTCTTCACATAGGACATTCTTTCTTTTTACCTCGTAAAGAATGTCCAGCGTTCGAGTCACAGAGTCAGGATTTATTTGCTGAAAACGTGAAGGATGTAAAATAAAATAGGGTATCTTAGGCACGCAAGAGTGGGAAATGCATACGAAAATTAGGTTAGGAAACCGTAAGGGAAGAGACAACTTGAGAAGACCTAGGAACAGATGAAAGGTCAATATTGAGGCACATGCTATAAAAACAGTATGTGAGGACTTGAACCGGGTTGACGCGGCGGGAAATGTATTGATATGGTTAGCAATTATCGGCTTTTGCAGGATTAATTTTCGGAGAGGTTTTTAGTAGGAAGGATAACTGTAAGTTTAGTTACTGTGTTGTAATTGTATCTTTCCTGCTTTCAAACAGTTTATTCTAAACAGATATCCTATGTCTCATTTGGTATGGTTCAGAACGTACACCTTCCCCTTATAACAAGCACTGGGATATACACATAAAACCGTTGACTGATAATTTATTGCTTTGCCGTGAACAATGGGGCTATATTTGCGGCGCTGTTCAGCTCTTCGTGAACCCTATACATAATTTAAAGCATTAATGGAGCTGAAGGGATAAGAAAAGTAGGCGGGGGGCTTCTCTTTCAACATTAGAGTATTTATAGATCTGAATTTCTATTTTCGTCGTAGTTGGTTGTGGCTTATACGCTTAATTGAATGATGCGGAATTTTGAATACAGATAGATTAAATGGGGTCACTGAAGTAAGTGATATGAAATTAATATCATTTTACAAATAATCAGATAAAGGGGACAGCTGTAATTTTTAATTCCTAGTACATTTCCAATAAGATGAAAGTGTTCAGTATGATATCTGTAAAATTTTCATGGTGATTTAATGAAAGGAAAACAGGCTGGTTTGGAAATAATAATTAACCCCTACAGATATGTGAAATACAAAATTTTTATCGGTTGGTCTGTAGAAAAATGTGAACATTAGAGTCGTAGTTATGGATTTAAAGACAGAGTTAAAATGGTTCTTAACGAAACTAATGTGAACGTGTAGAATGGATTTCTGTCCTAACGTTCTGTTAATGTTTAAGCATAAGAACTTAAGTGAACTGGCAAGTGTAAAATATGCAGACGTATTTTGAGAGCGTGTAAGCCAAACAGAAAGTTTCACTTAGCCATGCAGCGGGACCTTACGCCCACACTGCAGCAGTGGCTTCATGATGTTCCCTTCGCCCCCTCAAGTACGCTAGTAACAGTTGAAGCCGGGATAGCATAGTCGGTGATAATGTCTAGGTTATGGTTGGACAACGGAGGACTGGTGTTTCGATTCCCTGTAGAAACAAGAGATAGTTCTCTTCCCCAGGGAGCCCAGGCTCGCCCAGAATTATATTCAATTGCTAACAGGAGCAATTTCCCCTGGGGTTAATTGGCCATGGCGTGAAGCTGACCATTCACCTCCGTCTAGTGCCTAAGTTAAGACATTCCCCGTATTCGTCCGTGGCGTTTACAGGGAGAGCTTTACGTGTACTTAACACTAGTTAACATTTTCTTCTGCCCCTAATATCAGGGTAGCGGTTTCAAATTGGTGGCTGAGCCCTCCTTTCTCCCCTCCCACCCTACCCATTCAGAGACATGACGTAACACAGACGCTGAGTTCGCTGTGGCATAACGTGATTCAGCGATAGTAGGATGTGCTGTTTGCTTTTGCAAAGCGGTTCCAACTTACTGTCTCTCATAACATAACACTCAATATGGGACTGGAGTCTGAGGTCGCTTTCTGCTTTTCGTGGCTTCAAGAAACGTTTTCACGGTTTTAAACCTGAAAAAGATAGAGCAAAGAAAATTTGTAGTGGCTAGTGAGAGTCACTGCATTTATTGCAGGGAAACTGTTTGAAAATTACACGGATCTGGAGGTGTCGAGACAATATCCGTTCGTCCTTCTGGTAAAAGTATGGAGGAAGAAGGTAAAGCGTTGGGAAGTAAAGGAAGGTGGATTGTTTGAGCATGGAATAGAAGAAAGAAAACACAACTCGATTTTGTTAGGCTGGGGAGAGATTACTTTTTCTAATGAATGGCTGGATAATAACGAAGTCATGTATATGTAGAATATTTACACGCGTAGGATTTCCGTGGCATTAGATATATCACATAGTACGTTATTTTGTAATTCGCATTTCCACGTGAATTTTATTTACCATTCTAATATGCACATTTACATTAATGGAAGCCATTTATTTCTTTTCTGCGCATACGTTCCGGTTTTCAAGAAATCGTCCTTAGTGTCAATAGGATGCTATTTATGAAGGAGCATAATGACATTACTGACAGTATTATTGTGCAGCTGTAGCCGTGATAATGTTACACGTCGATCAAAATTACTCTGCGACCGATACACGATACTGAGTACAAAATAATGACATCCCAGTGGGCTCACCGATTTGTTTTATCACAGCTGAAATTTTTCTGCAGTGTATTGAAGAAACATTTTATTCTGGGATGTATGTAAATAGACATATAAAGTTTATTAGCGTATATGTTGGCTGAATGATCTCTCACTCCATGCATTAACTGCGATGGTTTCCTTATTGTGTGGAAAAACTAATGGAAATATTTATCCATGATTGTACACTTCTCCGGCTCATTTTCGTTATTTCAAAAAAATCTAAGTAATTTATAAATAACGGTTAAATTCTAAAAGGTTTTGATGATGGTGTATAATATTGTGTGGTGATGGGTTTATGGACTTCATGCATCGTCCGAGAGTAAAATATTAAAAAATTAAGATCACAACGTTTCGGAAGCTGGCTCTGCTTCCGTCCTCAGGTGACTGGAGGTGGAGAAGAGAAGAACACCTACTCTGTTGGGCCCCTTAGACAGAGCTAGCCTCCATCACTGGACACCTCATGTCAGCTGACATTAACCCTTTATAGACGAAACGTATCTTATATAAGGACTCAGTGCGTACCTCGCTGTAAACACTCTCCACATCGGTTATAAAAACCAGTCTCTTAATATTTTATAAGGCAAAGTTGCTGTTTGTTCTGAGATCCGTACAAAACACATAAACGCAATGTGGGCACCACGTGGAATTTTTTAATGTTAAACCTGGCGGTACGTAAAGTTACCGCTAGGCTCTAAAAGGTTAAGCAGGTCAAGAGGCGTTAAGGAAGAAATTCATTTAAACCTGACTCATTGCTGGACTGTCATAAAATTGTGAACATCATGTAAATAAATCTGAAAACAAACACAGTACCAAAATTAGTCATAAATGTCCCCATGGAAGAGACGTTTCGGTAAACTGATGGTCTGTTACCAGATCAAGAAATTTTGCGACTCGTATCGAGTCCGAATTTTCGTTACCGTCCCCACAAGATCCCACCACTGGGCTCTGCCCTGAGCCATTCAGTCGCCACTCATGTACCCTATTTATTTAAGGTCAAATTTTATGATGTTAATCCACATACGCCTAGAATTACCAAGATTACATTTTAGGTTTTGGTACTTAAATTCTCTAGGTGTAATACTAGCTCCGCCCTTATCATTTTCGTTGATTTATTTTCCCATTTTAGTGTGTCGTATTAGATAAACACTGTAAAGTAGGAAGCTTTTCTGGCAGCAGTATCCTCTGTTAACCTGATTACCTTTTCCCTCAAGATTACAGTCTTCCCGGATGTGACTTCGTTTAGTTTGGTAGATCCGTACAGATATTTAAAGGAACCTGCTACCATTTCATGGTCGAAGGCGACATTCTGTATATTGAAGCTAGAGCCAGCATGTTTATTGATACCTGTCTGCTGCTAAACTTCACGGCGTCATATCTTGATACCGCCGCGAGGACCTAACAAATCTCCTTCAATCTGTGTCATGTTGTTAGTCCTGTAAAAGTCTGTCCGTGTTAAGTGGGTCCCTGTCTCTACGGCATGGCGCGTCCTCAGGTTGCGGATGGAGGAACGGCCTCCAGTTATGGAGGGTAGCTGCGAATACATAAAATAAGCAGTCGCGGACAGCCTACAAGGGGTGACCCTCCAGCTTGGGGGTTGGGCGAGGTGTTAACAACTCCTCACCATAAAAAATTATGATGTTACGAAACAGCCTACAAAGCTTCGGACATGGACCGATTCTTTGGTACTATCCCAGCTACGGAAAAGGGATATGAGTTTTGATTGAGCTGGCTCAGGATAGGGACAGGTGGTGGGCTCTTGTGAATGCGGTAATGAACGTCCGGTTTCCATAAAATGCGGGGAATTTCTTGACTAGCTGAGAAACTGTTAGCTTCTCAAGAAGACCTCTGCTCCATTGAGTTAGTTAGTTAGTTAGTTAGTTAGTTAGTTAGTTACTTACTTACTTACTTACTTACTTAGTTATAAAAGTCTTTATACCTATATCGAACAGGAGACAAAAATAACAGTTTTTCATATTTTAATCTTACGTTTCTATGTAGACGACGCTTCTTAGAGCTAAATCTGCTCTGATTAATCCTGACAGTATTTTTATGTTACTGTCGTTTTGACATATTTTGACTTTACCACATTTCGGAAGCATTTCTTATAATTTCAGCAAAACACACAGAAGACGGACGACGTTGTACCACTCCCTCGTCTTTGATGCTTAAAGAAAATTGTTTACATCACTTGTTAAGTCCTGAGTGACTCTAAACAAAATGTAATTATGCTGAGACTTCTGCTAATGTGGTAACAAATTTCCCAAGGTAGTACAATTGAACTGCCTGGTACCTTGTAACAGAAATTGGATAAACTCAATTTGTGGTTGGAAAAGCATGTGATCGACAAGTTGCAATCAAATCAACCGACTCGGTCTTCTTCGCAAGGGAAGAGAAGCAGGGCTCCAGCAAAGTTTATTGTTGTTTACAAATGGGTTAATGCAGAGTCAGGGAGCAATGTTTAGTAAGCGACAACCTGTGGCTTAAATGTGTGCTTATGTAAGAGAGTAGAAAAGTAACGCCAACACAGAGGTAAACATTATTATGAGTGTTAACAAGAATCGATGCCAATGACCGCGCGGTCTAAAGCGTGGGTCCAGCGCCTCTCACTTTCTGGGATTGTGGATTCGAATCCCGCCGGAGACATGGATGTCTGTCTGTTGTGCGTGTTGTGTGTTGTCAGGTAGAGGTTTCTGCGTCAGGGTGATCACTAGTCCAGAGGAATCCTAGTGAGTGTGGTGTGTTTAGACGAGTGTGATCGTGAAACCTCGATATTGTGGCGGCCTTGGCCCAATAAGGGCCATTGCGCCATGGGGAAAAAAAATACAAGAAAACAACAGGAGCCTTTCCTCATTTGCTCCGGTGTTTCGAGTAGTTATAGCAACATTAACGGATTTTTGTTTGGCTAAAAAACTTCATCAATTGAGATAAGGGATACTGATTTAAGTAAGTTGTTTATAAGTTCCTGACACTGATATAATTTTATACTGTTGTGTGTTTCTTGTGACGTCGTGTATGTTATGTTAAAGTCCAGCTTCCTTTAGCACTTCGGCACCTTTTGTTATGACATCCTTTATCACATCATCGTCAGTGTCTTGCTTACATTGCGACTTCACAGTACCATGATCCTATGTGGTGTGGATTCGATGCTAGTGTTTGTATACTGCGTCACAACTGCTGTACTGTGCCTGATTTTGTTATTGCATGTTTATATATTCACACTGGACTAACCTTCGCTGTTGTACTTGCACTGTTCTGTAGTCGTTCCTTGTTTGTTGCTGTTCTTCTTTTCTTGCTTCGCTGCCCACATGGCTGACTCGTCAGCTATGTTGTTGTTTGACGTGAAAAAACGTCGACACGCATGTCACAATGACAGCTACTGAAATAATGAAGGTAGGTGGAATCTACACAACTTATAATTTCATATGTTGGAACGTTGTAGGTAACATTCGAATTTTTATGTAGTTTTATTTTCGAATTCCTGTGTCGAGTTTCGTCACACTCCTCTCCAATTACAGATCTCCTAGAGACTATATATTGGACTGCAGTGAGCTTACTTCATGCAGTCCCAGTCTGTCTTCTACCCGTAATGTCGCCTTTGTACTTAGATGATTTTTTTCGCCTTTTTGTTAAACCCTGCTCTCAATAAGTAACCAAACTGGTGAGTAAAGCGACGGACATTAGTTTCTGGCTAAGGGCCAATATAATCCGGATACTTTACAACGTCTACCATCAGCCATTGCTCTTATAATTAATCGGTTTATCGGACAAATAGCAAATGGACATCGAGGAACAAAATTAAACATAAAATAGAGGTGAAACAACCTGAGATGTTCCATTGCAACATTAAGTAGTTGTAATATCTGTGGTCATTAAATGTATCTATGGCCGTGCCATGGCTCAGGCCGTTAGCCGCCGGCCTCCCACCGCGGAGGCCCGGGTTCGATCCCGGGTCAGTCCATGTGGGATTTGAGATGGACAAAGTGGCACTGGGACAGGTTTTTCCCCGAGTTCTTCGGCTTTTCCCTGAGTTCTTCGGTTTTCCCCTGTCAATTTCATTCCACCGGTGCTCCATTACTAGGAAAGGGACAAAAAATAATCTTCATCTTCATCATAGGGTTGCAAAATAAGCCTCATGGCTGCAGTGCGTCCGTCTGATGCGGGGCCCTTCACCACTAAAAAAACCGTATATATTCATACACAAGACAAGCTTTATAAATTATAGTATAAGAAACAGTCAACAGCCAACAAATATATTGTGCCTTACTTTATTATCTTATGAGGTTAGAACGACCGGTTTCGGTCTATATTAGACCATCTTCAGGTTCTGCTTCAATTATTGACATCAAAACTCTACTTGTAACTTGCAGTAAAATTGAAGGCCTTCTCTTCTGTGATAAGTAGAATTCTGATATCGATGATTGAAGCAGAACCTGAAGATGGTCTGATATAGACCGAAGCCGGTCGTTCTAACCTCATAAGATAATAAAGTGAGGCACAATGTATTTGTTGGCTGTTGACTGTTTCTTATACTATAATTGTTAACACACGCCAACGGGGATGTCGAACATAAAAAAAAGCTTTATAAAGTAAACACTGCTATTATGCTTTTACTGTTTATTACACTATTTTCTGCATTTTTTACCCTATTATTCTTTTGCTTCTCTCTGCCGGTGTCATTTTCGTTTCATCTTTAGCGTTGTAATGGGACTGTCACATCCCATCGCCTTCTTATGTGCGACCTCTGTTCTGAAGACAGCTACACAGCCCGAGTATCATGTCTAACTGCTAATTTAATTGCTTCTGCTTAGCACCCTGGTTACAGACTCCTCCCACGGCTTCTGTATGAATTAAAGCTGAGATATTCGAGTAGTTTTTGTGGATAAGAACCGCCACCTCTTCATTAACTTGTAACTGTTGCGTATTTTGGGGGTTACCACAGCGGTGATTTTTGAGACGTTGGAGCTTGTGGAATGAAACGCAGTAGTATGGTTGGATGAACGTACTGCCTCCATCTTCGGGGTGGAAGTTTTAACTTCTTTCTTTCGGTTTCTGTTTACAAGAGAAAGGTTAGGACAAACCCAGCACGAATCCATTACTTTTTATTGACATCAGAACGTTCGTATTACGGAACGAACAGTAATAAAGTCTCTGATAATCGACATTTTTCGTCAAATTAAGGAAATGGCGTAGTGTTTGCCAATAAACAAATACTTTTCATGCGTGGTTAGGCATTATGTGTTTTAATGTCGATAATTCCTTTCCTTCCACTTTATTCCTTGTGATTTATTGTTTAATTAGTTTCGGAGTTTGTAATTTTATATCATTCTCACTTTTTGTTATTTTTGTTACCTATTACGTACACTTTAATTTAGTTTGTTTCTGTTTAGAATATAAAGGAATATAATGTTAGCATGAGAACATTCTAACTTCAGCAAATCTAACGAATATCCATATATATGTGTGTGTGTATATATATATATATACATATATACATACATATATCGATTCCCTGCAGTGGCAAGACGGTTCTCTCCTCTGCAGAAGTTCCTGACCGGATCAGGGACCCAACCACCCTTATTATGGCCACTTGAATCCCTTTCCCTGAGAGTAGAGCGGCCGGGGCTTGAAGCTGGTGACTGATATCTAGAGCCGAGGTTAAGAATGAGTAGAGCTTTACCTTCACGCCTCCATATACCTTCATGGAGTGCATGGGTATATCTGCGCCTGTACATAGTCTATCATATGGTGAAGGTAAAGCAGTCCCATTACAGGCCTGGACAGGCCCAGAGGGTTCCAGGAGGTCGAGGCTCCCAGATTTCTAGACAGTCGGCACATGAAGGTGGTAAGGTTGCCAGCCATACGCACCGGCCGCGTTTACCCCCCAGGAAATATCCCTGGTACTCATTTCTGTTAGAGAATGAGTCGACCCCAGGGCCATAGTGCGGCCGACAGGATTATGTCGATGAAAAAATCCACCATCTGGAATCGAACCCGACACCTGCCGGTTTGTAGCGCAGTACCTCAACCAGCTGAGCCACCGCGGCCCCCATCTGTCATATGAAACAGTTTAATTATAAGAGCTGCAATGCCTTAAGGGCCTGTATTTCGTTGTAAATTGTAAGACACTTTACGCCTAACGTCATGTTGGTACTTTAAACTTAAAACTAAGCTGATAACGTTGAAGTTCAAGTATTTTCTTTCAGGAATCATCTCCATACTTGCATCAGACACCTAGGTTCGGTTCATTTATCATCAGGTTTGTATGACATCAAAGCTGTCATGCTACGCACTGATTCACGGTTTACGCAAGGGAAGTCGGATATTTTGAAGAGCTGACCCGTTAAAAGAAGGTACTTTGAATTCAGCCCCTCTCACTAGAGCGCATCGTAATCTAACGTCAAAGTCGTGCGACGAAACGCCTGTGAGTAATTTTTTCTTTAAATACAACGAGAATTATTTTTGTCATAACAAAAATCAATTCGAATTTATTTACATCGCAAATAGTAAATCGTTTTTGTATTTTTAGGAGGTGCAAACCACTAGAAACCCCTAACTCTCGTACAAACGAACTGTTTGGTCTATCAGAAGGAGAATCTAAGTGTGGACATTATCAGAAGTACCGGGAGTGTCGAAAATGTGTACTTGTATTACAGCTTGCAGATTGGTCAAGCCATTTGCACGACTACCATCTAAAACTTATTGGGTCGATGCCGGTGTTTAATACTATCACTGTTTCATGTGTGTGTGTGTGTGTGTGTGTGTGTGTGTGTGTGTGTGTGTGTGTATATATATACATACATACAACTAAAATATTTGCCTTTGGCTCCTTGTGTCACTTTTTTAAACATTACCTTTCAATTATTTTTCAAAAAATAATTTTTTCTTCTAATTTTTTACAACAATATTGGTAAAATTTATCATTTGACTTAGTTTTAACATTTTACTTAGGCTATATGTATACACACACACAATAATTCTAATTGTTTTATACATTTGCAGTGTGTTCACTGATGTAAAGCAGGAGATTTCTTACCTATGTATGGAGTTTACAGCTTAATATTTTTGTTACGGCCTGACTATGTGTCTTTTATGAGCCGAAACTAGTTGACAGTAAAAGATGTGTCAAACGACTTGTTGCGTCCGATTGTAGAATTAAGTAGATTATATACATGTATTTATGATTGATACACCAGTGGGGATGTCTTACATTTAAAAAAAATTTCGTGACTTAAATTAGGTGACTGAGTCATGGAACAGTCGTTATATTAGTATGTTTATAAATGCAGCTGCAAACAGAGTTATGTTACAGCTATAATTACGTAGTGGATTTTTCAGATAATGTGTAAAATAAAAGAAAAATTGTATATAGGCTCAGGCTCAGCACCCCCCCCCCCCCAATTGTAAAATTCTGGGTGTGAACCTGAGACTAACGGTGCGTACAGTCAAGTTCTAATGCAGAAGTTACGGCTGTCTGCGATTAATTCTTTGTTTAACGATACAAACGTTTTGTAACTTCTATTGATACGGCAATTACAAATGTCGAACTCTGAAGACGAATAACATATTTAAGGTGATTTCGTTCAAATTCTCTTAAAAATGCTGTTATAAATCTCAGGATGGTCAGTCTTGTCCAAGAATTGAACTAAAGGCCTCACAAATGCAGGAAAAAACGTTGTCATAACATATACTTGTTTTCTCTGTTACCCGCCCGTACTACAATGAGTGTTACGACAGGTACTTCCTTATCTGAAAGTCGTTACGCTTGATGCGTGCTCTTACAGCAGCGTAAGGTAAGCACATATGTCTTCAAACTTGTGAGTCATACTGTACTGTGTAAAGTTTTATAGATTTCGTATAGGCCTATTTTGCGGAGTTTACTGGCTTAAGTTCTTGCAACGATGTCTTCAACTTTATGTAGATTTTATGTTGACAGCTTTAGTTGTTAACCTGTCTTAAACTATCCGTAAATTCGAGAGGGTTTAATCACCTGCGATTTACGTTCATGGGAACGCATTATGCCTTATAGCTTGCCTGTAGCAGAATGTTTCCGAAGAATTTAATTAGCATATGGTTAGTCAAAGCAGGATTTGTTTTTTTTTTTGTCCGGGAGTTTGTCCTTCGGTTTGTCGGTTTGTCCTTATTGTTAGGGGAACCAAATTACAGTTCCTGTTATTTAGGATAGCGCCGTCAGGTGCCAGGAAGGAAGAGCATTAGATGGCATGCTTTTGGTGTTACTGCTTTATCGAGCATTGCCGGATACATTACCTCTGTAACACACAACAAAACTACTTATTCTATCGGACTGTCTATGCGCTATTTGAAGGAGGTCGTGTTCAGTGTTATAAAGGCTTAGCGCATGTTTAGAGAACAAAATTACCATAAACACAGATCCAATATTAATTAACGCAACAGCTGTGTCTGTTTGTCGAAATATGTGCCTCTGGAATCCTGCTTCTGCTGCTGCTACTACTACTACTGCTACTACTACTACTACTACTACTACTACTACTACTACTACTGCTGCTGCTGCTGCTATATTAGAATATCACTGTAGCATTTTCCACGACCATGGAAGCAAAGGGCGGTTGCGCTGATCTGCAGGAAAGGCAAATATGTCCATGTCAGTTACTGTAGGCCTCTGTCTTTGTAGTGATTTGTTAGCATCTGTACTGAACTTGTACGTATGAACATGTGACGCGTTATTTAAGATTAGAATAATTCTTCCAACATAGGATTCTTAAATCGAAATCCACAGCTATAAACCTGGTAGCTTATTTAGGCTTTACTTTTCCTTCAGTCTCTTGTCAGCGTCAAGTGGATGCTACGTATTTTGATCAACTGGCCTTGTTTCGCGCTTTGTATTCCTTCGAAAAATAATAAAAAAAAACTTACTGCTTTTTGGCTTTCGGACGGTGACGTCAGCCAGTTTTGCAGCCCCTTCAGCAATCAGCAATCGTTATTACGTATTCCGGGTATTTTTTCCCCATTTTTCGTTGTTATTTCCGGACTCCATGAAGGATCTTTCCTGAAGCCCTCATATTTAGTAGTTTTATTAGTGCTACCTGTAATGTTATTAGTGCTATCTGTAATGTTATTAGTGCTACCTGTAATGTTATTAAGTATGACTTCCTTCCGTTCATAATATCAACATTTTCGGTGTTGTTAAATCAGTGATTTCACTCTGATGTAATTCGATATCGATTTCTTACGAGGATGGTGTCCTACTTGCTTCATGAAATTGAACATTGGTAAAAGAAGGGCTGTCACGTTTACTACGAAAATTAATGTGTTAAAACCTCTGTGATGCTTGTATCAAGTGTGCTTAATTAACCCTTTAAAGACGAAGCGTATCTGTTTTATGTAAGGACTCAGTGCGTACCGCGCTGTAAACACTCTCCACTTCGGTTATAAAAACCAATCTCTTAATGTTTTATAAGGCAAAAGTTGCTGTTTGTTCTAAGATCCGTACAAAACACTTAAACGCAATGTGGGCACCACGTAGAATTTTTTAATGTTAAACCGGGTGGTACGTAAAGTTACCGCTAGGCTTTAAAAGGTTAATCAGTGTCCTGGGTGCCCTAATAGATTGGAAAATACGTTTCTGTCAACGTGTTGACTATTTCGTTTCAATCGTGTACGCTATTAGGCCTCGTAGGTAACATAACATATTGTGTTCTGTTGCTGTTTCTCACCTTAATTAGACCGAAACTTGAATACGCTTCAGTTGATCGACATTCCGTCACGTCTTCTGACGTCAAAAGCTTGAAAGCATCCAATAGACATTTTTGTCGTTGTGTTATGGCATTTTTCCCTCATGAAGATTTCAGTTATGACAACACATCTCACTTTCTAGAGTTTTATATCCTCCAGGTCAGAAAACATCACCCTTAATGTCTTTTTTATTAATGTTTACACTGGTCTGAGAATCTGCCCGTACCTTCGGATGTTACAGGTCTTTCGAGTTCTCGCTTGTAATTTTAGAGACTGCCACATGCCGTCTCTTACACGTAAAAATTGTCCTTCAACTTGGAAGCATAAAAACAGCAAACTTGGTCTGCAGAGAGGTAGGAGTATTGGGAAAACCAATCACTGTGTTAAAAAAATTGTAACATTAATTTACAATATTGGGTCACAAATCGCACACGTCTGTCTTGTGTTGTAATATAATTTGAGAAAAAGATTTTTGAGTGTTAAGTTAGTACCAAATCTCGCATCATTTTTCTTTTTTCACTTCATTTTGGAGTTTCTTGTGTTAGTTTACTTGTTTATTGTACACTGAAGAACGAAACTGTATTGGCCCTGGACAGTGTAGTCGATATTAGCGACGCGCTTCGGGTTGGACGATCAGGGGATCGAATCTCGGTGAAGGGGAGATTTTCCGCAGCCCACCAGACCGGCCCTGGGGCTCACACAGCCTCCTGTACAATGGGTACCGGGTTTATTTCCCGGCGGGTAAAGCGGTCACCCACCCCATCTAGCACCGAAGTTAAAGTAAGGGTAGAGCTATACTTCTCCCCCTCTAGGCCTTCATGGTATGTTCTACGTTGAATTTTACCTTTGTACTTGACAGTATTTTGGGGGCCGCGGTGGCGCAGTTGGTTGAGGCACTGCGCTACCAACCGACAGGTCGCGGGTTCGATTTTTTCATTGGCATAATCCTGTCAGTCACACTATGGCCGTGGGGTCTACTCAGCCTCTAACAGAAATGAGTACCAGCAATATTTCCTGGGGGTGTAAACGCGGCCGGTGCATATGGCTGACAACCTAGCACCTTCATGTGCCGATTGTCTAGAAATCTGGGAGCCTCGAGCTCTTGGAACCCTAAGGGCCTGCTCAGGCCTGCAGTGGGACACCTTTACTTGACAGTATTTTAATGAAATTTTGAGCCGCCTCTCACACTTACCTGACCTTGTTTTGTGTTTCACTTTTTGTTTGCTTGTGTAAATGTGCTGTATCAGTGCATTTGTTTTTTATGTAACCCTGCTGTTTTCGCAATTGGCCTGTGATGTTAAACCTGCACGTTAATAAATCGAGTTTTATTAATATTATTAGTATGCTTATTCACAGCGTTCAGATGCAGTGAAACTGTGTTGTCGTAGTGCCTCTGAAGTGTTAGTGGATCAATGGACAGTTTATCTGTGGAAACCGTATTTCGAGACCGGATTCGTCAAATGTTTCCCTTGATTTAAACGGATATTCCACTAGGCTAGTATTAACGTAGGATCACGGCGATGACTGTGAAGAATATTGTCTTCTGAGATGTGAGGCCGTGCAGTCTATTAGAAATTTATTACCGTTTCAGACGAAGCTACTGTGTCCACTTTCAGAGTAGATGGAGGCAGCGGTTTTCCCGAAAAACTGGTAAATTTCTACCAGACATCATGGCGTCATGCTACTGTAATTGCTTTGAGTGACAGCTTTTGTTATAACGTTGTATCAAACACAGGAGTAATTTAACCTTTTAAAGCCTAGCGGTAACTTTACATACCACCAGGTTTAACATTAAAAAATTCTACGTGGTGCCCACATTGCGTTTATGTGTTTTGTACGGATCTCAGAACAAACAGCAACTTCTGCTTTATAAAACATTAAGAGATTGGTTTTTATAACCGAAGTGGAGAGTGTTTACAGCGCGGTACGCACTGAGTCCTTATATAAAACAGATACGCTTCTTCTTTAAAGGGTTAATGACGGTTATTTCGTAACGTACGCAATTAAGAAGCAATAATTTTTAATCGATAATTGGGTATACCGAAATCGCCCATGTAATTTTCCTCACACGTGTTGTATTTGCCGTTAGTAAAAACAGTTATGTAGCTATAAATTAAGTTACTATTTAATTGTTTTAAGTTTAAATCTTTTTGTGGTATGGTTTGTAAGGTTTATATTTAAATGGTATGTCACTCCACTGTCTTTGACAATATAGTCCTGATTATATAATGTCAAAATAACCTTAGGGCAAGGTGCGTTAAAGAGCTCTCCTCTTTGTGTTCTAGAATTAGTTTGTTTGGATTTTTCTACTGGATATTATTTCTTCGGTGTTCGCGCTTTAGATTTCTTGTGCCAGTAACGATTTGTAACAGGGAAAGGCGCTAACCGGGGTAATCTGTTTCATGACCGTTTGCATGTTCGGGCTTTTAGGATAGCGGGTGTTAATCTCTTGATTTATGGCTAGATATTTACTTAATTGCGTCAGTATTACTTACGATTATGCAATGTATTTATTTTTCTGTCAGATGAAAAATACATTTTGTCTGTCTCTTCTTGGGTCTGTGTATGCTTAACGTTTGTGGCCTAACTGGAATAGAATCTGGTCATTCACTTTTCTTCACAAACTCTGTGAAACACTGTGAACTTCAGAAGACAAAATTGAATTTGCCTTTCTGATACTCACACACGATGTAAAACACTAAAATTGTGACTTCCTCGTATCCTTATACCTAAAATCCTTTTATCCTATCCTTCATATGTCGTCAGCATATTTTTCTGTGTTTCAAGCTACTGTTTCAAGCCCTTATTTTTTATGTAATATTTCTTTTTTATTCTTATCCGATCTCCTTTTTTGTGAAGATATCTCCGTAGGGGATTTGTGGGATTTTAACAACCAAATTGACAATCGTAGCTCTTCTGCGTTCGCCATTCCTTTCCAAGTGACTGTGTGTAGGCTACATAAGATATAGCGTGTGGAATGTGCTTTGATCAGTGATGTATGTAGTGCGACGCATAGGCGGAGATGCGTCGGTGAGGTTGAAATTGAATGGCGGAATCAGAAAGATCTTACTTAATGTCCTCTGGTCACTACAGTTGCAAATATCAGAGCTGTATGTCGTGTCAGAATCTAATTAGAGTGGACAGGAAGGCAGGAGCTTGTGGTCTGACTCCTATAAATTTGAAGTTGCTAACAGTTTTGTTGCCTTAATCACGATGTGAAATTTTAAGAGTTAAGGTAAAGTTGTCCCTGTACTTAAGTAGCTAATCAGTACGCCATGAAGAAGTGCGAGGGAGTAGAATGGAGTGTAAGTGCATCTCCACACACACATACGTGTCTGCGGTACTAGATGCATTTGATTTATCAGTTTGACGCTGCGGCCTCTTCAACTGAGGGAAAAATAGGTTTAAACCTAGGAAAAAATATATATTTGTACCATAAAGGGTCACGACATCAAGATGTATCGACTGACACACTGTCATTTATAAACCGATTTCGACCTGAGGTTAGTATTTAGTGGCTTATCGACAATTATCGCATGACGTATTGTAGCCTGTAAGTCGGGTCATTAGGACCTGGGCGGGCTTAAGAGATTCCTGGGCCAAATGCAAAAATAAATTTGGTGGCCCTGCCTCCAAGGAGACCTGAACTGACAGTGCAGCTAGAGCACTGTTTTCACATAGCGGGGCCCCATGCAGGTGCACAGATGGCGGCGGCCTTAAGTCGACCCTGACTGGGGTTTCATTTAAAGTCCTCGCAACCAACATACTTGCTGTTTGTTGTTCAATATTTTAAATAACATTGGTTATCATATGTATACCACCTGCTTTAACACCGAAATAAGTCTGCGTTTTTTCCATGCATTGTGTATATGTGTGTTCTGTGATTGTCATAGAAAGCAGCTATTACTTTCTTAAATGGCATTAGCCAATGTTTCTTTGTAATGGATGCCGACTGTGTTCTCTGTGAGGTAGGGCAAATTTGTATATTTTTCTATACAAATATATATTATAAATTATTTATAATATATTAACAAATTATATAAATATATTTTACATTTTTGTATATTGTCTAAGGAGAATTTAAAGCCTTAGAGGGTTGACAACGTAAACAACGCTTTGAGCTTTTTATTCAGTCCGGTATACAGTTAGGAACAGCCATATTTATTCCGGTGATTTTTAAAAGGAATCTGGTACTTTGTCATGTGATTTGACAGCAGGTGACTGTCATGTGGATATCTGTGCACCCTGCTTCTAGTTAGCTGAACGCTGCCAGATGAACAGAAATTGAGTATATGGCACATTTAGAGGATTTTTTGACATTTTAGGAATCATACAGACTAATTCCCTTTCTTATGTACCAAGAGCAGAGTACACAACAGTTGAGTTGACTTCTTTACTTTTTGTACTTAATTTGTTTATCACAATGGGATGGTCTCCGTCAAGAGATTCCTTTCTGTTTGTTTACAAACTCCATACTGTAACCTGAACTTCCCGTTCCATGCCATAATACCGCGTCTTTCCACTGAAATAATTTTCCCATATTGCCAGAGGCGAAATTATATGTATTCATACAGACATATTTACATTTTATTGTTTCTTGTTTGAGATTTGTAAAACAAAAACTGTATGCTGCTCTGATATTCAGTGTAGTAGAAATTGGATATTATCTAAAGCAAATGATGTGACGCAGAATAATATCTGAGAAGGGTACTTCTTTTAGAGAATTCTGGTGGTAAAAGTTGCAGAACAGAGTCACATTTTCTCGATAATTATAACAAGTTAGGCAGCGTCTACATGGCATATCATTTCTGGTACATTCTTTATGTTATTGACCCTGTTATTTGTAAATACTGCCAAGGCAGTCTAAACACAATCATTACTAATTTGTTCTTGCTTGTCGCGTGGTATGATTTGACATTTAGGTGGTAAAGCCTTTCTTCGGTGTCACTGGCTGTGGCTTCTTTCTTGTACTTCTCTTGTAGGCATCGTGATGTCGTATGCATTGTACTTCTGTCGTAAATAGCCAAATTTTGTTTCCCATAATTTATGTGACCTCCTGTCCTTCCCTCGTAAAAGGCGAGAGGTATTTTTTTAAATTCTTTATTAGTCTTCAGTTCGTACCTCACAGAGAACACAGTTCCCGATTATAAAGACCAATTGCGTAAATGTAAGTAGATGTTTCTGTGAGTTATCTGTTATTATGGGGCACGCGGTGGTGCAGTTTTTGAGGCACTGCGCTACAAACCGGGAGGTCGCGGTTTCGACTCCCGATTGCGTCACTGGAATTTTTCGGTGGCATTATGGCCCTGGGGTCGACTCAGCCTCTAACAGAAATGAGTACCAGGAATATTTCCTGGGCGGTAAAGGCGGCCGGTGCGTAGAGCTGACAACTTTACCGCCTTCGTGTGCCGATTGTCTAGAAATCTGGGAGCCTCAGCCTCCTGGAACCCTAAGGGCCTGTCCAGGCCTGTAATAGGATAGCTTTAGGTTGTCTGTTGTTATTGTCGGATTTTGACCGAAACCAAAATTCGTCAACCATTGTGGTGCAAATCGCCAATGTGAAATTTCACGAATATTTTCCCCATGATAGTCGAGTTGTTTTACGTGAATAGACAGACGGAAGGACAAACATGACAGGTCTGCTATTCGCTATCCACATATTGCTTTCCGAAAGCACCAATAAACCTCTTGTAGATTGGTTGCATTTATTTGTTTGGTGCTTAATCCGCATTTGAAAACTGATTTGTTCTGATATATTGTCCTGGAGCTCCCTTAAATGTAAGGCATTTTTAAATAATTTTATGTTTCAAACTGATCAGTCTCATTCTCATATAGGAGCATGCTTATGAGAACGTGTACAAGTAACGCATATGTTTCAGCTAATGCTCGGATCCTGTTATTGCCAAGATAAGCCGACTTATGACATTAATCAACACGGGTGAATAAAACTCGAAATATAGCATTCAGCGGACGAGGCGACAGGGGAGTGGAGAAGACTACATAACGAGGAACTTAATGACCTATACTCATCACCAAATATTATTCGGGTAATCAAATCGAGAAGAATGAAATGGGCGGGGTGTGTAGCACGTATTGGGTAAAAGAGAGGTGCATACAAGATTTTGTTGGGGAGACCTGAGGGAAGGCGACCACTTGGGAGACCACGGCGTAGATGGGGATAATATTAAAGTGAATCTTCAAGAAGTAGGATGGGGACATGGACTGAATTGAGCTGGCTCAGGATAGGGACAAGTGGCGGGCTGTTGTGAATGCGGTAATGAACATGCGGGTTCCATAAAACGCGGGGAATTTCTTGACTAGCTGAGAAACTGTTAGCTTCTCAAGAAGGACTCTGCTCCGTGGAGTTAGTTAGTTATGACGGTATTCAACAGGGGTGAGTAAAGATCGAAGTATAAAATTCAGCAGACACATTCCTCACATAATCCGGATGATACTGACAAAACCAGATAGAATTATCCCGCTGATAATGACACTATCCAGATATTCTTGACAATAGCCGAGGAAAAGAGCGAAATACACTCTCCTAACGGTAATTGCATAATATTATCCTGGCCACTTCTCTAATATTGGTATATGCTTGCTCTGTATCAGTTTCTTTTTATGTTGTCTTCGACGGTTTCGATGATGCTGAATACACGATAGGGAATGTACACATAAAACGTAACATGGAGGCGCGTTCGCGTAACCATTGTTGCCGTTGAAAAGCATTAACTATTACATATTCTGAATTTGTGTCTGTAGCCTTAGCTATCCAGCATGCAATGAGCGTGCGACCTATTACATTGTCCCCTGTGGCCTGTCCGGTTCCACCATATTTCTCCACATTATCTCATAAACGGCACGATTTTCAGAAATGTATCGATCATAAAATACGTGTTTTGATTTTCTGCGCGTCTGTCTGAAAAATTTTTAGATATTCAGTGAGATATCATAAATGTACGTAGGTCTTCATGTAATTCACCCGTTATTCTTGTCAGATTTTAATGAAATTTGAGTTATGTCCACAGATTTTCGAAACATACTCAAATATCAAATTTCATGAAAATCCGTCCTGTGGGGGCCCAGTTGTTCCATGCTGACGGACGAACGGACAGACGGACAGACGTGATGCAGCTAATGACGTTTCGCAATTTTGTGATGACGCCGAAAAATAAGTACCAGAATATATGGAAGAATGTCGGAATAACGCTGGCTAATGGCATTTGTCTCTTGTTCCCACGTGCTGTTAATTTTCATTATTACGCCTGTTTAGTTCTAAGCATTGTACACAGACTCGACTCTCTAAAAGCTTTTCTGTTGTTTATGTGACAGTCATACCTGCAGAACGGTAAGTTGTTCAGGAGTGTTGCCAATTTAAATTGTCATTCGAACAATTTGTCTTACGTTTTTAGACAATAAATGTACAGTCACCGCATTATCTGCTATGAACTCTTAAATAATAACAATGGAAGAGAGAATTATTTGAAAATTTCAAAAGTAGACCGCGCGTCCTCGGTGGCTATACGAAGAGGTAAAGGAGCTGTAGTTCGAGCCCTGTATCTGACACAACAGAAGTATCTAAGAAGATTTAACTGTTTCTGAAGTGAGCGTTGTTGGTTGAAATAAGATGCAAACAAACTGTTTGATACCAGAAAAAACACATTTCATTGGGATGGAATACAAAAGCTGTAATGCGTTTGACGATACGTAGAGAAATAAGATGTGTCTGTTTACTGTGTGATCATTTTATCAAATGTACACTCAAGTTACCTTTACTTATGTACTTACCTTCGTACGTTTATACGAGTATTGTGTCCTTTAACTGGTACAGAAATGCCTAACCTTTATAGTTACTGGCTAAGAGATTATCGAAGTTCAAAATTTCAGACTTATATTTAGGTATTGCCTAGGCCGTGCCATGGCTCAGGCGGTTAGCCGCCGGCCTCCCACCGCGGAAGCCCGGGTTCGATCCCCGGTGATTCCATGTGGGATTTGTGATGGACAAATTGGCACTGAGACAGGTTTGTCTCCGAGTACTTCGGGTTTCCTGTGTCAGTTTCATTCCACCGCTGTTCCATTACTTGGAAAAGAACGAAAAATAATCATCATCTTCATCATAGGGTTACACAAGAAGAGTTAAGGCTGCGGTGCTTCCGTAGCTTCTGCTGCGGGGCCCTTTGCCACTAAAAAAAAAAGTATTGTTTATATATTTCGTACTCCGTGACTCAGCTCTTCAGCTGCAGAAACTGGGGAAATACAGAAGAAGTGTGGGCTAGGTGAATGTTGTTCGCATTCCGTAGAGTCACAAAGCTGGGTCACGAACTGTAAATAACGATCTTCAGTGTCTGTAATCTCAAGCTCCGAATTAAGAACCAATACGTTGCACTTAATTATTCTTATACTGTATTCCCACGTATGTTTCTGGCTCTCAAATGACGTCCACAAAGTGGAATCAATATTTATGCGTTTCTTGTTCACCGCGTTTGTCCTATATGATAGATTTTCTAAAAGAACTAAGTTTGAATGACTTTACTGAGCAATAATTGTCTTCAGGGATGTAACGCTCTGTTGTCTGATAGAAATTTGCCGATATTTAACAGGACTATGTGACCTCGATCTTCTACCCTGCAGACAGAAGCATCAAACTTTTCCGAAACATGAGTGAACGTCTATCGGACTACGTGGCGTCACGTCCCAGAAGTCAATATTCTCTAGTCACTCGTATGAGAACTCTCACATGTTCTTATTTTTGTCATTATGATTATTAATCCTTGATCCAAAAGTTTCGTTTCGTTTCGTTTCATAGTCCTTCCCTCTTCTACCTACCCACAGTAGGTGTCGAGGTTGTTTTATTTTTACTTGATCACACACACACACACACACACACACACACACACACGCACACTATAGTCGGTAGGACTCCTCTGGATGAGGGATCAGACCGTCGCAGAGACATCTACCTGACAACACACACACAGTACAAGACAAACATCCATGCCTCCGGTGGAATTCGAACCCACGATCCCAGCAAGAGCTCAGCTGCAGACCTACCTTAGACCGTGCGGCCACTGGGATCGGCGATCCAAAGTTAATATTACGTTTTTTTTTTTGTTTTCAGGTAAAGGCAGTTCCTGTTTCTTCGTCAGAAATAGTACTTTGGAGCGAGGCGTGGTGAGTTATGCTGCATTCGCAATTCCTGTGTAAAGCTGATTATGTACATATATATCGGATTTAAGCAGAGATAATACCTTTCATTAATTTCGCAAATTCATCTCATCACGTTTTACACTTGTAAACATGATGTTTTGCGCCAAGTTCGTTGTAATTAAAATTGAATCTGCAGTACCTACTGCCTTTAATGTGTTCACCAATAAAACGCCGATGTGAAAGTGGGCGGTTCGATTAGGTTCCCAGTGGCACCAGATTAGTAACATTTCAAAATGCTTCTCAACGGTGGACCAGGATTACAACATAGTTATTCTGATCCTGTTAGGCCCATTGCATCCAGAAACGATTTTAAAATCGATTTAAAAGGATTATCAACCACTTTAATGCAGTTTGTATTTAAATACCTTTATTTGTTACTGCGTATCTATGGTCCCTGTATATAACTGATATTATTAAAAAACCGCGTGTAGTTTGTTCAACTCTTGCAAGGTGGTGGCAGACATTTCTGTCTGGTGTTTGAGAGGAGAGTAGAGAAAATCACATAGTGAATAACTTCATACATTTTACTTGCCCGTTTTTTTTTTTGTTGAAACTTGGGATACCAGGAGAGCAGGTACACCTAATTCCTCGAACGTTTGAGTAGGTATGTAGGAGAACGCCCAATGTGGTGTTAGTTAAATCCGAGGGCTTTATTCGAGAATAATTGTGCTCTGCTGGAACAATTAATGTTGCGTTTTTAATCATTAAATTATTTCCACTAATTAGCTTTATTATAATTTGCATTTAGCGCAGACATTTAAATACACTGAAAAAAAAACAGCGTAATGTTGCGGTACGCTTTCATGTCACCGCTTTCAATGACGTCATACCATCGGCCATGACATTGTACAATGTTGATTGAAGGGTTCAAATATGGGCAGATTTGGTTGCGCGCGCGCGCGTTTTCATGTACGCGCGCGCGCGCGCGTGTGTGTGCGTGCGCGCGCGTGAGTGACTGTAAAATATGCGCTCACTTCATACTTGTGATTAATTGAATGTCAAGCGAACAGACGAAATAATGTGAATGACCCGAAGCTGAAATTGGACACATTGAACAATGGAGAGACTTGATTGATCATTTAGTCGATCAATTGGTTAGGGTAAACGAGCATTGCTCATCGACAGACGGTTTGATTAATTATTGTCTATTCCCCGTATCGTTTCCGTCGGATTCATCAAAACAATACGAATGAAATCGGGCTGGCCCTCTTCCGTTCCACAGCTCTTTGGAATTGGTTGTTATGATGGCTGACTGGTTGATTGATAGGTGACGGTTTGCGTTACATTAGACGTCGAAGTGAATTCAAAGCTGTTGAATATGGAATAAATCGTACTGACAATGCTTCAGGTCTTCTGTACCGTTGTAAGCGCTTCCGAAAAATAAACGTTCCAAGAAATTACATTCGTATGTTGTGGAGCAGTCTTGAAAGCAAAAGACGCGACAAAGCAGAGGTTTTAGTGATTCTAAATACTACCAGTCAAACACACAACGTGTATGAATATATGAAAGAAATAATACACAGAAATGAAACCGACTTTAAACTAATGAAATTAATATCTGTGGCATTGTACGTACGCAACTTTGTGACATTTGGAATATATATTTTTACCTTCTGATTGGCTTAGGCTGTCATTTGGATTTTCCGAATTATTCAAGGTGAATGAATGTGGAAAGTTACTAAAATAGATGATGGCTGGTGGGGATTTTGCAAGACAACAGTTCCAATTGGTGCACGTAGATGAACTCCACGGCACGTAGTCGCTCGAATGGACGTGAAATACACTGCTACGTATGGGATTCAGTTTTTCATTTTCCAATTCATTACTTCTCGGTGCTTGATTTCATCATGGGTCAGATGAACCTAGCCGGTCCCTTCATGGCCTAGTTCCTCAAGATTCATTTTAATATTATCCTCTCATCTTCGCCAAGGTCTCACGAGTTTTCGGAGTAATATGGTTCATGTCTTTCTCGTCTCTCCATACTAATTCTCCTTGTATGACGCCCTCCATGTATGGCCCATATATTCCCCGCAGCACCCATCTTACAAACATCCATCTGTATTCGTACATTAGGATCACTAACCTGTTTTCACCGTCAAATTGACCTTATCCATCATCACTTCCACATATCACCGCTGGTCGGTCTGAATTTGTTTTACCGGTCTGTAATTTTCCGTCCGTGGGTTCAGTCGGTTTCCTTTCTGTTATTTATAATCTTGTATGTTACTCTGTAAGAGAGTTCGACGGTATATAGACTGACCTACTGACAGAACCGTAAAATAAACAGATAGATAAATAAATAATGAATAATAAGTGCGAGACTGCAGCCAACGTTTTGTAAGTGCGACTATACCTATACTCTTTTTGACCTGACACGTCACGTATGCTTCTAGTTTCATACGAACATCAGAAACGTTGGTCCGATCCTTGAAACCTTCCAATATGAGGCTTCCCAACACTTTGAGAGAACAGACGACTAGCTTTAACGTTGCATAATTCATGTAAGTCTGGTACGCGGGTTCCTGGATGTGGGACTACATGGTTAGAGGACCAAGGGTTTTGCGAAGTGTAAAGAGGGGGAGAGAAAATAACTCCCTGCCGGGGACGGCAAATGTTGAAATATTTATGACTTCGTTTTAATTCGGTTATCTTGTATAAGCATGCGATAAGGAAGGTGTGAGTGTGTCTGTCTTCACACCAGTACTTTTTCTCTTCCATGTGTATCGCGCAAGCCCATTCGTTTCTCTTCTGTGCGTTTTCGTTGTGCCTAATTCTTAACCTGCACGTCATATCAGTTTCTGATCGTTTGTAATACGTGGTCGTAATGGTTTATTTTATTCGCCACAAAGCAACCCATTTTTGATTGGAATTTATTTTCTTCCAGAGTGTCTGGTTCATTTCTGACATGCAATGTTGTGTACTGGAGTCAGTTGACTGTCTCCTGGTTTAGTCTGTTGTGACTGGCAGAATAGTATACTGCGCGTGCGACCATTCGCGTCACGATATTCTACCTTTCTTTCTTTTCTTTTGGGGTACGCTGTGGCGCAGTTGGTCGAGGCACTGCGCTACAAGCCAGAAGATCGCGGGTTCGATTCCCGATGGTGTCAGTGGAATTTTTCATTTACATAACCCTTCCGGCCGCACTAATCTCAGTCTCTAGTAGAAATTAGTACCAGGAACACAAGTATGTCCTGCGAGGTAAAGGCGGCCGGAGAGTAGGGCTGACAACCTTACCACCTTCATGTACCGATTGTCAAGAAATTCTGTGAGTCTCAACCTCCTGATATCCCTGAGGGCCTGTACAAAGATTGTTTTACGTTTTATCTTCTCTTTTAGAAATAAAGGTCACAATTGACAAATCTGTGATTTTACCTGCTTTATGTTGTGTAGAACATGGTGTCTGACACTAAGGAACATATTTATGAGGATAATAAAAAGATGCGAAGGGGCACAAGGCTGAGAAGAGTGCGTCAAGAAGTATCCGTAGACTGAACTTATTGCTAAATGTTGCTGGTTGGGAATTAACCCTTTAAAGACGAAGCGTATCTGTTTTATATAAGGACTCAGTGCGTACCGCGCTGTAAACACTCTCCACTTCGGTTATAAAAACCAGTCTCTTAATGTTTTATAAGGCAAAAGTTGCTGTTTGTTCTGAGATCCGTACAAAACACATAAACGCAATGTGAGCACCACGTAGAATTTTTTTAATGTTAAACCTGGTGGTACGTAAAGTTACCGCTAGGCTTTAAAAGGTGAAACCAGTTGAGATGAACGCTCACAGAGAATTTGAAACTGTTTGTTACATTTTAACCCAATATCCCGTAACGAAGACAATACTTGCTAGGTCTTTGTGAAGGTGGGCTGGTTCCATTAAAGTGGATGTTAAAATAATAGTGAGGATGGACTACATTTATATGGCTCAGGATTGTGTCCGGTGCTGTGATATTCTGACCACGTTAATGATCTTTGAGTTCCAGAAAGATGCGAAATCCCTTTACCCGATGAGCAAGTAGGATGTCCTCAAAGGGGACTCTTGTTTTGTACATTTGCTTATACATTTGTCTCAGCAGTTCCAGGCTTTTCGCTCTGAAATCTTATAACAGTAAAGGTGAACTTCTAACAAAATGTCAGAAGATATGTTTTACCCCATGTGTTACAGCTGCTGCTGCTGCTGCTGCCATTCCGGAAGCTATCTTGAAATTATATACGAAATGTCTTTACCTCCACACCAACATTTATACAGGCCACACTTCTGGGTTGACCTCCTCAGTTCCGATAGCTTTACAACGACGTTGCCCTTAAGTGTGACAGGGGAATGACTGTATATTCTGTCAAAGTAAAACTTGAAGATTTCAGTCTTAAGAGACGTGACGCCTCGTGGATTGATGTAAAATTACCATCGTTTTAGATGCTGTGATTCCGTACTTGGTGTAACCTGAAAAGGTGGGTAGAAAGTAAATAATACAAATTTATTACCCCACATTTTGATACCCTCACTTCGTGTGTTCTCTGCAGTGCAGTCCAAAACCTAGTCTTCTTAAATTTTGTGTATACTGAGTGTTTTCCATAGTCTACAGTGCATTTACACGAGCGTCATATTCGTATCGCAACAGTACAGTACGAAATTAGACATCATTACACTAACTAGACATAATTTGACAGTGACGTAATCACTGTGTCCTGTAACGTGCCAAAAAGTTGTTCCATATTAAATCTGCATGCGCTATATAGTTTGCAGCTTTAAATTGTAAAACGCGTGCGTCCACCTAGTGGGAAATACGGTACTCCGCTTGTCGGACCTTCCTCTCCCCACCCTCACCACCAAAATGATTTGTGGTTTATATCTACTTTCTGTGCTTCGACACAATTTGGATACAAAATATTAAAAGCGTTACATTGAATGCAACATTAAAATGCGTAACTGCTGCTACACACACATACAGGAAGTGTGGTGGAATTACATCTGACTGAATTTCATATAAAGAGCAACAATTTTACGTTCGGTTTGATCATTTGCGGAATATAAAGTGCGTACAAGTGCAGCTTTCCACACATTTCTATTTTCTTACAAAGTATTCGCGTAGGGTATACTTCCACGTTATTACCATGTAGGACCATCATGTAAGCTCACAGTGAGAACCTCGGATATTCTATTAGTAACTGATAAGGAAGTTGATCTGTGAGAATACAGATAAAACTGAGGGTATGTTCGTGTGTTGTCACCATATCGCATGTACGGGGTAACTAGTAAATTCTTTGATAATGTAACAAAGTTTTGGAAGATGGTGGCAATTGAAAAGTCGGTGAAATTCTGGGTTACTTCTTACCATCCAGTTTACAAAATCGAGACTTATTTAGTTAGACTCTTTCTATGTTCTTTTATTCTCTCTCCCTTACAATATTTTTAAAGTAACCACTGATGACAGGTGTATTGTGGCCAGGATTTTTTTGTAAAACCATAGCCCTATAAAGAGTTCGTAATGGTGCTGCAATCGAACGTTGTGTTTTCCCTTAGCGGAGTAAGAATTCCCCGTATGGGGCTTCCCCGTATCTCAGCAAAGGTACTTATTTGGGGTTTCCCGGATCAGAATGCATAAGTTCGCGTCGTCGCCTCCAAGTTCACAAGTTTACGAGTTTGCCATGTTGTTGTCACTGTTTTGTATGAAATATAGACTTTACTACGGCGTGATAGGCCCAGATGTTATGATTTTTGTACCAAGTTTCGTGAAATTCAGCCATTGTTTCAGAAGTTTAAATGGACACACACACACACACACACACACACACACAGAGTCTGACATCATGGTGACGTAATAAGGTACTATCTTGTACTTAAAGGAGGAAAAATAGGCTAAAGACCTGGACGTAAAATCTACGAGTATAATTTTGTCTGTTATCTCGTATAGCCGTGACACTTCATCTCTTATCCTGAGAAAAAAGTAGTGATTAGGTAGTTCTGTGAGGAATATTTGAATCTAAGGAAGAGGGGGTAACGGGAGACTAGTGATGATTGTATAGAGAGGAACTTCAGCATTTCAATTCGCCAGATATAGTTAGAATGATCAATAATGGTGAAATGGGCATAGAATAGAAGAGGCCACTAGGGACACCTGGGCGTGGATGGGCTTATAAGAAAGTTGATGTGAAATAGAGTACGATTGTTTGAATTCAATTCTTTTGGCTCCAAGTGTATTGCATTGGCGGATTCTTGAAACACGATAATAAAGAGTGGATAATTTCTTTGCCAGCTGAGGGACTGGCAGCTGACCAAGAACGATTTTTCTTGATGTATTTCAGTTTCATCTCAGACTGTCCGGTGCTGATTATAGGAGCGTCAGTTTGTCCGTGTAGCTTGGCCCAATTGACATTAACCTGCGTCCGTCTTATTGATCTGCCGCCATTTACTGTGGTTCTCGGCTTCAAGGTTTCCTCCAAGGGGCCATGCTGGGCGCGAAAGAACAGCCAATGGATCCCACTACCTGCCTAACTTCTAATTCTGTTTTATTTAGATCCGCGTCAGGTAATTTCTATTTCTTTTTTTTTATTTATTTATTTTGACTTCAAATGGGTTTGGTCCCGGTGGCAGTGGTACTCTAATAACACACAACACACAAAATTACAAAAGCAATAAAGGACGCATACTACACACAATACATACAATTACAACACAAATATAACACAAATACAATTACAATACAACTACAATACTAACACAATTACAAATACAATACTCATACAAATACAATACAAATACAAATACAAATACAGTTACAATTGACCTAAAGTTGATGAATTCATATTAATAAAAAATTAAGCATACTGTACAGTAATACAGTCACAGTAATGAATTACATAACTGCATGAACTGGTGCACTCACATTTCACCATGACCTTCCCTTCATTCCACTTCACTACACTTATGTAACCTTCCCATCCCCACCACGATTTTCCTCCCTTCACCTCACTTCACTTCACTTCACTGCATTCACCTCACTTCACGTCAGTGCATTTTTTATGATTTCCACCACACCTTCACTTCACCTCACTTCACTTCACTGCAGTTTTTATGACTTCCACCACACCTTCACTTCACCTAACTTCACTTCACTTCACTTCACTTCACTGCATTTTTATGATTTCCACCACACCTTCACTTCACCTCACGTATCACTTCCCTAATCCTCTTCCTGGAATTAGGAGGTTTACTGCAGAGATTCCCTAAAGTTCGGGTTTCCCCCATTGCCTCCGTATAACGTTAGGTACTCATGCGCTGTGCGGCTGTTTATATGCCACGTTACGCGGAACCTCTAAACAGTATTCTACTTCCATGTTACAGAGTAGATAACGTAGGATATTGTATCCGATGCTACATAAATGAAATTAATACGACAGAGAAACCAGTTGTAACGTATGTTTTCAATTATTTCAGCAGAGAGGTTGTTATTTTTAGTTTCATTTCTGCCTTCTGCATTCGTAAATAATGCAGTAGAACTCTCTTTGAAGGGGATAACAGGCTCCATGTACTCAGCTAGTCAGAAAAGTGAAACACAAGTTTCTCAGAAGAATCTATTACGACTACATGTCCTGAGCCAAATTATCTGAGTCCACGTCTTCAATGTCTGTTTCTGTCACGTTCATTTTAATATTATTCTCCTATCTACGCCCAGGTCTTCGAAGCGAGTGCTTCATCTCAGTTTCTCCTTCTAAACTTGAGTACGAATTTCTCCCCACTCCCGTGGGCGGTGCACATTCCGTTCATTTGAGGGCCGTAACAGTATTTGTGAAGAATGAGCCTGCAAATTATGCAGCTCTGCGTTACCCAGTTTTATCTCGCTGCTTCTTCCATTTTCGGTCCACATAGTCTCTTTAGCGCCCTGCACTCCGCACTTTCATTGTCTGTCCCACCCATAATGTGACAAACCCGTACAAATGTCTAACATATTCTAATACAGTAAGTTTTTACAGTTGAGGTTCTGCTGTCACCATTGCGTATTTATTAATATGATTAATTAAAATGTATTAGAATACGAATGGAAACAAGAAGGGGTTTATATTGTTAGCACCATGCATTTTACCGTATATAAACAAAATGTACCAATTAATGCACCTTTCTTTATTAATATTAATTAATATTCCCTGGCATATATTTCGGCGTTCTAAATGTCCATCATCAGGGAGTCGCTTAGTGTGAAGTTCACTTCATCATCCATTGGGTTCGGAGGCAAAACATTCAAACTCACCAGTTCACTCTGTCACTTTCAGAAGCGCTGATTCCGTTCACAATACACACATATATCTTAACGGTCACCAGTGTAGGCTATAATATTGTAAAATGATATCATGTGCACTTGCCTTTAAAATTGTTTAAACATTTCCACTCATAGTTGAAAATTGATAAAGTCAGATTATATGAACACCGTATGAGTAGGCATATTTCGTGTATTTGCTTGATGAACGTCCTGTTATGCTGGTACTGTAGGATGAGTGGTTATGTATCAGTAGGCGTGTAGCTGAATTTGGAGTTATTATCCTGTGGCCTTGTAGAATGTTGACTTTGCACAGTTGGGTCTGTAGTGGGGAATATTAGTTAAATTTTAATAAAAAAGGTGCATTAGTTGGTACATTTTATTTATACACCTAGGGGTGTTGTGTTTGAAACTATCCCTCGGGTAAGATGGCCATTTGCTGTTATTCTTTAATGAATTATGCCATTGGTCGGGCTTGGTACCTACGATATGTGCATTAGTGTAGGGAGATCATACGCGGAGAGTGGACGTGTTTCTGCGAAGGAACAAATTTCTGTGTGACAAAAACTTTTTTTCCCGATGCCTCTGTGTAAGGTATGTACGCCGTATTTTTCAGATTTTCATTTAGAACGTAATTAATGTGACGCGTGCAGTAATTATGGAGTAAAGATCAAACAGTGAGCTAATGCGTGTAGTGGTCAAATTTATTCGTTGCACTTATTTATTAGATTCTCTTAACTATATTCAATTTCTTCAACAGAAAATATAGGGGTCCATTTTATGCAGGGGCCTAGGTAAAGCGACCATTTTGTTTTATTATGTTGACAGTTCTTGTCCTGTGTTGGTACTACAAAATTAAAATGTAATGTATTTAATATAAGACCAGTGGGAAGACCAAGAGCCAGATGGGCGGACGTTGTTCAGAGGGATTCAGTACAGATACTAGGGACACGGGGATGGAGGACAAGAGCTGAAAATAGGGACGAATGGAGGAATCTTTCGAGGGAGGCCAGGGCCCGGCAGGGGCTGTAGCGCCATACATGTATGGATAGATTTAATATAAGACTGGATATTGGGACTGTGTAAATCGACGTATAATTAATAACAGGTAATTTCTGCTATCGGGTCCCTCAAAACTTTGACTACTTTTGTGGGAAGGGATTGGGGATCAAGTCTTTAAGAATTCGAAAACTGGACAGAGACTATAAAGTTGCGCGTGTGCAAGGATTCAGACAACAGGCTCCTCAGAGTATTGATGGCATTTTTCTAACACGCATTTTATTGTAAAAGTCTATAACATAAATTTTCCCTTTTGCCTATATACATGTAACATAATTTGAAACAAATTTGTAAGGAGCTTCATCCCCCTATTCAATGGGTAACAGGGCTTTCTCCGTGGGGGTAAAGCGGCTGGAGCGTAAAGTTGTCCATTTATCTGTCATCTATTGCCAAGTTTAAGAATCAGTGGAGCTGTTCTTCTCTTTCAGCGAAGTTCCTTCATCGTGTACACAGGGACAATTCTAGTTTTTGCAAATTGGATGCATTCGCATGATTTCGCTACTAGTAGCAAATTACAATGATGCTGTATTAAGCTTCTACAGAATATAAGTTCTATTGTACTGTTTCTGTGACCATATAAGTACGTAATACTAGTTAGGGCTGCAAGTTGACGTAAAGTTTATGTAGTCTCTGTAAGGAGATTCAAGTCTTGTCTGGTGTTAACGCCACGTTGAATGGTAAATCTTTAGCGACGTTTCGATTGATCGTAGCGCCTTCATCTACAGGGTCTAAGCAGTTCAAGATTGATGTACGCTAAAAATGAAGGCATTGTTATGATTTGAAACGTCGGTAACTGTTTACCTATCCAAACGGCCTAACATCCAACACGATTTGAATCTCCAGCAAAACCACTGGGAGAACTTCAAATCTCGCCAATATCATTATCTTCACGGTATTATTTGAAGATACACGAGATTGTGAATTCCTCCGCTTTGATCCGTCCCACTGGCATTTTGCATTGCATATTGAGCTATGATACGTCACTTCACATGAGACCAAGTGCTAAGTCCTTATACATATATACATATCGACTGAATTCCTCGGGATTAACCTGCCATTACAAGGGAATCAGCTGTCGACAATGTCGCAGCGTGAATTGAACATGCACCGACCTTTTGTATGTAACTCATGCCTCCAAACACAGATGGCAGTGCATCCAGCAGCACCAAACGTAATCCAATTATGATGCCGAGAGCGAATCAGCACTTCAACTCCTTCCTAACCACTATCCCATCCTGCTCCTCACTACGTATCAGCTTCCAATCAGCAACCTGTCAAATAATGAAGGTGTTACAATGCCTGTCAGCCCGCGTGTGGAATCAATTTTGTAAGAGCGCAAAATTAGACAGTTCTTCGTAAAGTTGTATATTTTTTTGTAAGTTGCTAACATTTTTGCAGTCCGACGTGATTGTTTGGCATAGTGAAGTGAAATTGCCCCTCTGCACGCCAGGAAAGCATAAGGAGGAGTGGAGTATAGCTCCATTAATTCTCAACCTCGATATTGTAAGTGGGTTGCTGATTAGCGAAGGCCCAATCACGTTACCTTCGGGGATACAGCCCCAGTTTCCATTGAATAGGAGTCTGGGTGAGCCCCAGCGATGGTCTGGGTGATTCGGGCCGGCAGTGGGGGACACCCACCGCGACACTACACCGAGTGCGCTGTTCCTGCTGCAAGAAACAAGTTGTATGCATATGTTGTATTTAGTATCGTACGTCGGAATGCGACCGTCGGTATGAATTGTATTGTGTTTGTACTTCAGGATGCGATGTGAGATGTGTAAATTTTTAAAATACGAGTGTGTGTATAAAGTTGAGGTATTTTTCCCTTTCGTCAACATCTGCTCTGCCTCTTTCAACAGTGTGTTTTTGTGGGGACTTCAGTATTCTTCTGTACATTGTAGTAATAACCTGAAACTTCTGTTAAAAATACCACACGTTTTCAGTTACGCTTATAAAGGAAATATTCAGCAACAACGTGTTTCGGCCACTAGTGCCGTCTTTAGGTAATTTTCAGGCATTCGTTCTTCAACTTCAGGTTCAACACATTATCTTCCTTACGATCTCTTTATTTTATCATTTTATGTGTCGCTGTTGTTTAAGCATTTAATGGACAATGCAATTTATGTATAATACCCGGTTTAAGGTTAAAGAAATTCGATATTTCGTGCTGAGAATTGCAGTTTGTTCGCAGAATATACAGTGATAATTTCTTGAACTTTCATTAGTCGAATTAACTTTATAATCGATATGTTCTGATTTCTGGGAGATAGTAACGAAACTTTTTATGTTATTTAGATAAGTTTTGCTTTTTAAGGGCTAATTTGTTATAACCTAATATTATTGTGAGCATTTTAAATTAACTGCTTCTATCCCTTGAGAAAGACTGTAGAAAGATGCTCAATTAGGGTCGCCTCATCAAGTGTAAATGTTATTAGTTGGATGTAGGATTTCGAGACAAGCCGCGCATGTGTCTTCGTCTGAACTGGATCGGTAATGACGTAGGAGTTTGAATACGCCAGTCGCAACGTTATGAGCATCCATTAATAAAATTATGTCATTTGTAATACACATTATTCCATTTGGCTCTCTTTAGTTGCAAACGTTATTAGGCCTTCTTTGTGATATAAGAACAAACGCCTTATGTGCATACTACGTGTGTCCGTCTGTAATGTCATATCAGCGACTAAACCGTTTTTCGAATTTTTGTATAATTCGGTATCAGCGCAGAAGCTTTGTACAGGCAGCTGTGTAACAAGTGTGAGTTTGTGAATACCGGCTTAATGGCAGTCATAGTTATCGGCGCTAGAAAGGCATCCCACTTGCCTGTCGGATGGTGTCTTCACGAATGACACCGTCTCTGGTGACATTATTTGTATTTTAGTGCCGTGCAATCAACTAACTAACTAACCAACCAACCAACCAACCAACCAACCAACCAACTAACTAACTAACCAACCAACCAACCAACCAACTAACTAACTAACTAACTAACTAACTAACTAACTAACTAACTAACTAAGTAACTAATTCCATGGAGCAGAGGCCTTCTTGAGAAGCTAACAGTTTCTCAGCTAGTCAAGAAACTACCCGCATTTTGTTGAATTCGGAGGTTCATTACCTCATTCACAAGAGCTCGCCACCTGTCCCTATCCTTAGCCAGCTCAATCCAGTCCATGCCCCCATCCCACTTCTTGAAGATCCATTTTAATATTATCCTCCCATCTACTCCTGAGTCTCTCAAGTGGTCACCTTCCCTCAGGTCTCCCCATCAAAATCCTGTATGCACCCCTCTTTGCCCCCATACGTGCTACACGCCCTGCCCATCTCATTCTTATCGAATGAGATGACGTGCCATACATCAGGAAACTGATTCAGCGTAGGCAGTTTTTGTGGTGGTCACGTTATCGACCAAAGGATCCGTCTTTGCATGTGTCAATATCGGTGTCAATATTAGCACTGCTACTGGGTAATGAAATTCTGCTGAGAGTTCAGTTCACATACCAGGTAAGTTAACAACCATGCCGTTTCATTATATAAACAGACGAGATGGTAATTGATTTGGCATTACCAGGATGTCTCGTAGTGGTTGGTGCGGCACACAGTTGAGTAGGGAACGAGATACATTGGGATAAATGAGCAAGTTGTTTGTGAACAGATTAGGAGAAAATTTGCTTATCATCGAAGTTTTCTGACGGATCCCCAGTGTTACGCGATACACAGTTTGGGAAACGCTGACGCCTAGTGTATAAGTGCTGATGACCCCTCGGTTGGAAATGAAATTCGAGTGCTGTGATATGTTCAGGCATTCCCGCAGGGATGTATGTTGCTTTATCCCAATACGTCCGTACTGTGTAATACGACGGAAGAGATGATGTTTCAGTCGGCCGTCGGCCACCGAGGGAGGTTCAGGGTGTTGGGATCGGGGCAGTCCTCGAGCAGACAGCTGACAGCAGACTGGCGAGATTTTGTTGCTGTCCCCTGATAACTAATGCGAAAAAGTTCGCTACAAAAATTTGCAAAATTGAGCCTTTCATCTTCGTTGTTTGTGCTGCGGCCATGTTTAGCAGGGCGTCTCCATGTTACACACCGAGAAACGATTGTCATGTTGATAAATTAGACTTTTATGTGGGTTAGCCTATTTAGCTTAACTGTCAGCAGGGCGAATTCTTTAGTGTCGAAAAATTTGATATTTGGAAGTTTTACTAAAGTGTGTTGACATATATGAATTTTGGTCAGAATCGGACAACAGTGACCTAACATTTTACATAAAGATGTGAGTGGGTTTCTTTTGCAGTCTGTATTCAGAGTTCCGGGTTTTATTCCAGGGCAGTTCACGCGGGATTTGTGGTGTACAGTGTAGAACTGGAACATATTTTTCTCCAAATACTTCGGGTTACGCCTGTCCTTATCATTTCGTTGTGCTCCATAGTCGAATTTAATTCACTACGACCGACTCTGTACAATTGTAGCGTCTGTAAATAAAACAAGCCTTTCTCACCTAAGCCTAATGTCCGTCTTACTGGCTAAGTACTGACTGCAGTAGGGACTGTTGCGTGCGGACGATAGGCGCATTTTATGCTAGGTAAAGTTCCTTTTCGTAAATCCTACCATGTTTTTAGATAAATGAAAACAATTTATATGCTGTGTTATTTCGTAACTCTAGGGCCGTTACGCACATTTTGATTAAATTTCATATTCTCAGACTTCGTTAGTGATGTCACACCATTTTAACTCCACAAAGAGTAGGGTAATAGCAGTGATGCATTACGTAACAGTCTAAATATGTACTCACAGGAGTAAACAGCGTCCGCCCAACTTCGTGTCTGTTCCCTCGTCCACTCCGCATGGTTTACGTTTATAATAAAGGAGTATAACATAACTGTCACGCGCTAGAAAACAGAGGAAAACAAGTAAGGAAACGTCCTCAGGGCGTAACATTTATGGCTCATTCGCTCTGTCATTGTTCCTATGATTCCTATTTTCCTTGTCGCGTAAATTTCAGTTTCTTCTATGTCTCTCGTAGACGGTGAGATATACTATTGCTTGTGCTTAACCTCGTAAATGACGAGGTATTGTATTTTTTGTAGTCATCTCATAACTACAAGAAGTCATATTTCTTGTAGGCATCTTGTAAATGGAGAGATATTTTAGTTTCTGTGGTTATTTCCTAAAAGTTAGAATACGGTTGTCGCATTTGTAATTTTCGACAGTGTTAGGTGTTGTTGAAGAAGTTTTCGCAATCTTATAATTTAAAAATCTGTGTATTTATATGGTGGTTGCAATTTTGTAAATTAAAATGTATTTTGCATTAAAACGTCGATGCAGTTTCAGTTGGTCTTTCCGGGTCGTAATGCAAAGGCAAAGTTGTCCAATCAAATCGCGCATGAAATGGCAGAGATACGCAGATAGAAAGAAAACACTCTGTATAGTGTGTATTTTGTTGGTGGTTAATAAACACTGACTTACAAATACACTGAATATGTAGCACTTCCAGTTTATATTACAGGTATCGGCGAATGATATGTGAAGATCACCATGAATGATAAGTATCTAATGATGTGGAAGGGATCGGAGGTTGTCTGCCTCGTGGTGCAACATCTGTAGAGACTGAGAGGGAACAAGAAACATATCACTAAGAACAGCCGGTTTAAACCCTTGTATAGTATACCGAACGACTTTGATACAGAAGTAACCCTGTCGATATATTTTCGGGGGATGCCTGGTTGAAAGATCAGCCGCGTCATTGCCTCCCTGGCTGGAACTTCTGTAGTCTTTCTCAGTTCCTCCTGCTAAATGTTGGGATGGTACCTGCGTTAGACCACGGCCGCCGCCTTTTAATTTTTTTATTTACTCATTCGTCACATTATTGGATGCTACACTGTGTATTTTCGGTCATTAGCAGCATAGTTAAATAAAACACAAAAGGGAGAACCGTGTGTCTTCCGATTACAAGGCGAGACTTTTGCACCTGCATTAAGCTGCTGGTTTGAGAAGCAGAGAGATGACAAAAAAGAGTCTGTACAAAATTCACTCAATATCTGCGACAAACGTGGGAATTATTTATTTTATTGTTGTCACAGAATGAAATGGGAAATTTCTTGGCTGTCTGGAACTATCAAAATAAAATGAAATAGCAGCTAAAAATTGTCGGTCTTGAGGTGCACAAGTCATTCATTTTGCACAGTATGAAGTGTTCTGAGAAATGGTGAAGGCATTTCTGCCTATTGTGAAAAAAGATTGCAAAATGTATTTGGAAATACATGGGCAACACCGTGCAAATATTTTATGAGAATAATTGCGTCCTGAAGAAATTTTTCATTTTTTCCATTATGTACGTGAAATATAGGCTTAGTTCACATAAATCGATTATCGTGTAAAAATTAAATTAGCATTTTTAAAAAATGAGATTTTTCTGTGTTTGACTACTGTACATTACATTCTGATGGCACCAGCACAACGGGGACGCTAGCTGAGTGCGAGTGGTGTTGCAGCAATGCTGCCTTCATTACCATATGGAAATTAGTCGCCATTTCAATTACATCTGCTGTTCCGAATATCTGTCTATATTGCCTCTTCCCCGTTTGTCCGCAGCAAATGATCGTGTGTCTCTCCTCAGGCGCCTTATTCCCCTTACAATCGCGCCGTAATATCAGACAGAAAGAACTATTTAAATTAGTTACTGACTGAAAAGTTCTAAGATTTGCTTCATTTTTATAAGCAGTATTACAATTAGGGACTCAGGTGTGCGGTCCTAGAAGCTAGGGAAATATAGGAGAAATGGGGGGTGGGGGCGCCAGAGCTTGATTCTGAACATGTGTAATTTTATTATTTATTACGTTTAATGTGAACCTTTTGTGTTAATTTTTCGGCTAATTCAGCTGCTGTATACTAGTACAATATGGACAAAACGGCAGTGTAATACTGGATTTTAACCCTTTAAAGACGAAGCGTGTCTGTTTTATATAAGGACTCAGTGCATACCGCGCAGTAAACACTCTCCACTTCGGTTATAAAAACCAGTCTCTTAATGTTTTATAAGGCAAAAGTTGCTGTTTGTGCTGAGATCCGTACAAAACACATAAACGCAATGTGGGCACCACGTAGAATTTTTTGATGTTAAACCTGGTGGTATGTAAAGTTACCACTAGGCTTTAAAAGGTTAATGATCGATAATATGGGAAGTGGGAATGAAAGAATACTTTCTGCTAGAGTTGTTTTTGCAGGAGTTTTGGAAGGCCTGGTTTTATTTCAGTCACATTTTGTACTGTCGATATGTTTGTTTCTGCAATCAGGGTGTTTTAGTCTGCCGTCTTGGTAGTTTTCTTAAAAATTTTATGCAAGAGGAGTCAAATCAAATAATATTCCTTATATTGTGCCTAAAACGCAGACAGGAGGGTTAGTGCCGTGGCGAGGTGAATGCTTTCACGCCTTCCAGATTTCAACAGTGTAGGGAAGTGGGCTGTTCTGAGAGTTACGCTCCGGCCGCTTTACCCCTTGAAAAAGAGTACCATGATCCATTGAACAGCTGTTCCAGATCCTCCCTATAAATTCAATTCAGTTCAATTCAATTCATTCTGTTTAGGTGTGTGATAACAGCAAGAAAATATCATATACAGGCAAACACTGAAAACATTTGAGCATAAAAGAAACAAACTGATTATAATAAGTAAAATGACTAAAATAAAGTAAACGATAAAGTCAGATGTTTTACGTGAATATGTACATGACAGTTTTGTAAGGAAGTTCTGAGTGTAAGTAGCTGTAGTTATGTCCTTTAATTAAATACAGTTATCTTAATTTGGGTCAAGCCGGTGAGTTTCTCAATTACAGTGATAAAAAACACAGTCAGACACACCACAGCACGTGTATATATATATATATATATTGTACACTATAGCATTTTCTCCAGGTAGTACTAGTGTTAAATAAGTATATCAGCATTCCTGCACACAGCATTAGCCGCAGAAATGCAGCTGGTTGAAGAGCTGATCATTACACGGTGTAGAACATCCTTATAGGCTTAGCTACATAATACAGAGTAATTTCAGTATTCACACATTTAATTACGAGACTTTGAATAGCTTTATCCCTGATGATTTTACAAGAACAGCAGAATATGTCGGATTACGTAGAGTGTCATTTACACCCATATATTTACTTTGATTATCGTATTTTATAGGTTTGTTACTGAAAGACACAGTAAAACTTGAATCAGTTTAAATAATAAAGAATATACTGTGTTTGTTTTAATCGTTGTTGGCTTTTAAGAGGTTCCCGCACGAAATTTTACGTTCAGTGCCGAGGTTAGAAATGCGTTTACATATTCATGGAATTGTACGTAATTAAACACAATGACAACTTTATCGTTTTACCTGTGTAGGCTTAATGTCTTATGTTGACTTTGAAGTTCCCCTAAATATATGTATGGACTTTGCTATAGCAAACCGCATGTCCTATAGCCTCGTTATTTCATTTTGCATTATAATCGATTGACGTGATATGAAACGTGATATCGATGCATTAGTGGACTGCATGCAGCAAGTGTTCTGGGTTATGAAATGGCTTGTTCTGTTGTGGCGGTTTTTGTTATTGTCTGACCTATCCTCACCGTCTAAAAGAATCATAAGAAAGGCAGAAACGACAGCACGGCTAATGAAGAGTTGCTTGTCAGTTGACGTGAAATAATTATGTAAAAAGCGGCTGGGTTATGTTGTGACAGAGGACTATACCTCACATTTAAATTGTATGAGTCGCTCCTAAAATGTACACAAGCAGAAAATTGAGGATTATTGCAAGTAGTGACATTGCCATATGTTTCTGCAAAAGCAAGATGTCACGAAAATAACTTCCCGAGAATTGTAACCCTCGTTGCGGGCGTATGAATTGTACGTCGCGTTGCTTATTCATGTATCTCACAAAGGAGGCCCAGGTTCGATCCCGGGATAGTCTGTATGGGCTTTATGGTGGACAAAGTAGCAGTGAGTACTTTGGTTTTACCCTGCCAGTGTCATTCCACCATTGCTCTTTTTCTTTTCCAGTGTTTCGACAGCCCCTAGTGGGTCAGGTCGTCCTCATTGTAGAGGCTTCGCGATCACACTCAGACACACCACATTCGGTAGGACTCCTCTGGACGAGTGATCAGCCCGTCGCAGGGACCTCTACCTGACAACACACACAACACTCGTAAGAGACAGACATCCGTGCCTCCGGCGGGATTCAAACCCACATTCCCAGCAATCGGGTGGCCACTGGGATCGGCATCACTGCTCCTTGCTCGTACTTAGTTGATCTACCACCGGCGCTATATAATCTGAACAATTGACAGCGTCATTACAGGAAAGAGTTTGCAACTTTTTTGAGTCATGCCGATGTGGCAACAAACAGGTTTTTGAAAGTTTCGTGCTCTCGTAACAGGTATGACTTAGTCGGTGAACAGCTTTTATGTATGTTTTCATTTACGGTTTTGCAATCAAAACTAAAGATTTCTTGAAGCTAGGCATTATTCAATATATATCCGTGTATATAGAATTTTCTTTCAGGTATAGATTTTGCTGTAAACCGATAGAAAAGCTGTAGAATCAGTCACGCGATAGCCTAGAATCTTTCGCAAACCTCCACCTTTTGCGGTAAAATTCTGAAACCTTGAGAATATGCTGTTTTCATAATACTAATCACGTGGCGTGCAAGACAGATTTTGTCACATGTAAGAATAAAGCCCACTTCTTCAGTCATTCTTATTTCATATAAGTCACTCAGAAATAGTTAAGTACTGTGTCTCTATTAGACGTAACGATACTGTTACCAGAACGGAGCACTTTACGGTAAGCCAGAGGTATACATGCACTTAACACGCGAAGTAGTTTCGTCCAGTCGTATCAAGTTGTGTATTTGTTATGAGGATTGTAATGAACATTACCAATTTTGCTGATTTGATCCTCACAGCTTTTGCTTTGTTTGACAACGTTGTACCGTACCTATAACTATAAATAACACACTATTTGTCAACATAAATTATTCTCATAAATAAATAAGCAAATGCCATATTTCGATGCATTTTATAGAGAAGAGTGGCTACTTTCACCAGATATGGGTCTAGCATGCCTGTTTAGTTTTCTTTGCATTTAGAGGAAACATTAACTTTTGAATAGAGAATACGTTTATAGCTATTTATAATTTAAGACCAGCGCCCAAAGACAGGAAATTACGTAGACGTTTTTTTCCCTGGTTCATATTTCCCCGGAAGATTAGCCCCCCCCCCCCCCGTGTGGGCACTAGGATAATTTTATCTTCATTATGCCTGTGGGATTTAGGCTGTGCTTTATGTAACTAACCTAACGCGTACACTAATTGTGCCCACATGCAATATATGACGGTTATATTCGTATAGTGGTTATTATTTGGTGCCGGTCATGGTTCGTTATTTGATACAGGACGTCAAGCTACTTTCGATTGCCTTAATCCTTAACATCACATCTTATTTTCACCCTTTCATCGTTTCATATAGAAGTCCCTGTGTAATATATATATATACACACTCACGCACACACACAGTGAAACTCGCTTAAGAAAAACCCAGTTAAGAAAATTTCCCGCCTAAGAAGTCAGGATAAAAAAAAGCAGAAAAATTCTCCCATTTCGTTAAAATTATCCTGTTAAGAAATTTCCCGCTTAATAAGTAGGATTTTCTTGGAATTTTCAAAATTTTCTTTACAGGGGTTCACTGTATATATATATAGTGCCCCACATAATTCATGTTTACTCCTATCCAACCAACGGCCCTGCAGTTGCTCTCATTTTGGTTTTGTTCGAAGATGGATTTTCCTCCATAGATGAGTTTTCCCAGTGCTTGATTGGAATTAATTATAAGGGATTTGTTTTCGAGTATGACAGGAATTGTATAGCGCACACACAAAACAATCATCGCGGTAAATATTGGTTAAGAGTTGTTAGGCCATTGCCTACGTATCGACCTGTGTATTATGGCATTTTTGGAACCAGGCTGTACTGTGAATTTTAAGTTTAGGTAAAAGAATACTACGGACACTACTAATCTGTTATCTCTTTAATTAAGCTGGGGCTACTGGCGACAGTACCACTTTGAACACGACGATTCACCTTCGTATTGTAGTAATAAGTGGCGAATTATTTTTGAGTAACTCAGCTATTGTGAGCTTCTAAAAAGCGTTTCGTTTATGGAGCGATGTAACAAGGTACTGATGAAAATAATTTGTATCCTAAGTGTGCATTAATTTAATGGATATTGAATATACAAATTTTATTTAATTCTTAGGACATAACCTAGGATCTTTATTCTATTTTATCAACTTTCCATAAAGTTAGTCGATACAATATACGCGATTTGTGTTTGTGAACCACAGCATGGAGTATGATTTATTATATGAATATTGTATTCTAGAAACGTATAACAGACAGTGTTATATTCACGTATTATGGGGTAAGGTAAAGATGCCCCTGTGTACTGCCCTGTGAAGATATGTAGAGAATGGAGTTACATCTCCACACATTCTTAACCTGGATCCTAGGCGGAGCTCACCTGCCAGTTTCTATTCCCAGCCACATTTCCTCTCGAGAAGCGTCCCAAATATTCATTTGGTAGGAGGCTGCATGAACCCTACATCCCATGTGGATGGTGCAGGGAAGACTAAAATCTCCTTTTCTGCCGCGAATCTAACGTGTGTTCTTCTACTGTCCAGCCCATAATCTAGTCACTATATCGACTGAGCTAGTCTGTCAATATAAAAATACACCATGTCTAATATCATGTGCTGTGTTATACAGTTTATGTAAAATGGACGTTTCGTCCTTGAGGATTACAGAAATATTCCCGTATGGCTGGCATCCTCTATGGTTAGGCATTTAAATTAGAAATGTTATGTAGAATGAAGCAGGTTACGTCCTTCAGCCTATAAAGTTGCATTGCTATTGGTGTTTATTTTCTTATCGAACCTCAAAATTGCAGTAAGTGTGCGAGTTCTAAAGTGACAACGTCCTATTGCTGGCTTCGAATGAAACAACATAAATTTTGCACATTTAAGTCTTCTGAGATATTACGTCATGTCGACGGGTAAATGATTACAGACTTTCGAGGGAATGCAGTAATGGTTCACAGGCACAATAACTTGATGGTCACGTGTAGGACATAAAATTAAATCGAGTAAGTCCAACAGAAGAAAGACCCAAATAGCCAAAGTAAGTATATGTGTAGTGGGACATAAGTTCTAAGACATACGTCGCACAAAGTGGCAGAAATTTCCTAACCGGGTTTAATGAACACACCCGTTTTTCCAAAAATGCAATAATGGTGCAAGATTTGCACATTCTTCTAGAGAATGGGCATCCCTTAGGAACTGTAAACAAAATTGAGGACGTGTTACATGCCACAAAATTGGGACGGCACATGACTGCGCTGGAAATATGTTATAAAGAATCGATACTCGCATGCAAATAAACGATAAACATACAACCCCAATGACATCTTTAACATTTTAGTACAGAATAAATATCGTAGATCGCAACTTTGCTTCAATAGCCTCACTTCACGGGCGTTGTAGTGTACACGAGTCGTCAGCCAACCTGCGTGCGACCTGCAAAAAAAGGAAAACCAACTCATCCATGTAAAATACAATAGTAACATGTCAGTAGCACTTCGTGTATGCACACTTATGCACTTATGTTTTATTAGTTTCCTTGGCTGTAACACTCCGTCATTATTTTACAATAGTTGTTTATAGCGTTCCAGTAAATATCGGTTGAAAAGGCCCAGATTCTTTAGACAAGCTCTGTTCTTCCGGTAACACCGTATGTTCATACTGACAAAATGCCACATTGGCCGCTTCTTAGTGTATTTATAAAATAACACAATTCGACTATGCACTGCTGTTATGATGTATATTGTACCGAATCTGGAAGGGCCAAGCCTTTTCTGCGGGAAACATTTGTCCTTCTTTGAGCAGAGTATGCTAGAGAACAACAGCATGAGTGAAATAAAGAACTTAGCTTTCATAAGAAAAAGGATTATAGATCCCTGAAATCTTACATAAACAACGGTTACACCACAAGCCGCCGTATGCAATAGGGAATTTATTATTATTATTATTATTATTATATTTAGAGCTATTAAAAGACGGAATTTTGTACATAATGCTAATGTGAGGTCGAAATCTCAGTGTCTTTTTAAACAGATTTTAAATCCTTTGCATAAATTTTACCATATATATTTTTACGTTTGGTTGATATTGGCTGAACATAAAGCCGAAACATACAGCTGCGTTTATAAAAGTCAATTTGTTTTATTAATAAATAATCGTGTTTTGACTACTTTGTATTTTATGTATTCTTATGTTACAATATAACAGGATGTCACACATTAGGATTTGGCAGGGAACTATCGAAAATATATTTATTACAGTATGTGTTGTTTAGTATACTGCAGGTGCCTCCGGTCCTGTAGTCAGTTACACGGGTCAGTGGGAACAGGGAGGCAGGTGCTACAGGTAGGTGTCGAGGGGCACTTACTGGATCCACGTATACTGGGTACGCTGCCACCATCCGATTTAACAAATCCTAAAGCAGAAATCGGTAACAGCCGAATATCTAAAAACCCAAATCCCTACAGTAAATCAAGGCTAGGGTAAAGGCCAACGGAGATACACTGGACTCTGACCACCAGTAACTCAATACGTCTGCTAGCGGTGCGGGACTTCCTACTGTCAGGATGAATTACAGACTACTCAAGAGATGGATAATATGAGTAATAATATTTACACTACAATTACTGTACAAAATTAGATGGATACAAATGTTACAATAAAACACAATAGGGAGGGAGTGCCACCAGTACATAAGTTAGTTGCTTGCCCGGCTTGTAGCGGAATTTCGTTACCACGTTGTTCGTAATTTGGAATTTATAAGTGTAATCGCCAAACTGTTAAATACCAAAGTGCTCGTTCCAATCAGAAAATCACACAAAATACTTTAGAAATTCAACAACGCCACGTACCTTGGAATATCAGCCAGAAACTGCAAATTCTCATGTCGTCAACCGTTCGTATCAGGAACTCGAAACGTCTTGCTGAAATTATGGAACTTTAGTGACAGTGTTTACCTCGCGGCACTCTCTGAAATAGAGTACACATCTGTGCCTGAAGGCATAGCGTCTGGCATATTTGTGCGGGCCGCGACCCGTGGTCATTAACCGCCCTACTCAGCTTATTTTCCCTTAGGTGGCGCTTTGCTATTGGTTGACAGGTGGATATACTCAGTAGTTGACAAGTATTCCATTTAAATTGTTAAATTTCGGGATGGGTCCTTACACCTTCATTACAATACAATCATACATAACCTTATAGTACCAGTTTTTTAGGCGAGAAGTTTATTACTGTTAACAGGTGTGAGGTTTCACCCTTTACAAGATGCATGTTAAAATACTGAAAATAATGATACGTTACAGGTATTTGAAAATAAAACGCAGTGGAAAATGTTTTCGTAAAGGGGCAGTTCAGGACATTACATGAACAATAACGCTGTGGTGTGCACGATTCATCTAGTATTGTTAACTTGTTAAAAAGCCTGAGAGGCTTAAGCTGGCAATATAGGTGGTGGTAGGATTTATGTTACAATGGATGTTGAAGTATATTTTGAGGGTGTGAGTTGGGTAGAACTGCCTGGGTTGCAGGTTAGCTAATTAGCACGTTCGGAAAATTAGGAACAGGCAATTTTGTAGTTTCATATAATTTGTTTATTGCGGAGTTTGCCATTGAACGAGAATGCTAAGTGGGACGGCTTATTCTTTTGACTGTGCAGTGGCTACAATGATCGTGGATGCCAAAAAAACTCACTTATAATTATGCACAGTGTTTTTTATGACCACCAATCAGTCTCTGGTTTGCTAAAAGAATGACCCTTACAATCATTATTATAGTACTTTCAGCCTAAACCCAAGTGTCTGTTTACTGCACAAACAAGCTGCATATGTCGGTTGTAGACTGTAGTCATCATCAGACTGTGTGCAAGAATAAAACGGAAATATTCACAGTTTTGGTGTTTGAGACGACAAAACCTTACAGGTCTGGAAGCCTTCAGACACCGAAAAGGAAGGGACGTGCCAAACCATCGACAATATTCAAAGTGGAAGTGAGTCTCATAAATTTATATCAAAAATAACCTTTGAGCTCTAAGAAGAAACTAACATTTGAATCACAATACGTAACAGAACAGCCGAAATAAAACTCCAGCTTACTCAAGAAATTTTTACATTACGACAGGAGACAACTAGAAACAGCAAAGAAATAAGTTATACGCAGACCCTCTCCAGTGCCTATATTTTATCCCTACTTTTAATACTTAAAGCTCATTATTAGCATGTTATCACAGTTTCGGTCTTTTAAACATAATTTTACATACTTTCTAAAATATTTACTCCCAAGGCTACCTATCTACGTTATGTGTGTTATGTATTTTTATATAACTACATGTGTAAGGTTTTGCGGTATCAAACCATGCAACTGTGAATATTTCCATTTTATTTTCGTAGACGACCTGATGATGGCTATACTCTACAGCCGAAACATGTAGCTTTTTTGTGCAGTAAATAGGCCTAAACAGTTGTGTCTAGACTGCAAGTAATATGCCTTTGACTGTACTGAGAACACAGTGGGGATGCCCGCACTACTGTATGAGACTGTTGTTCGAACTTACAGTGACTTGCCAGCAGTTACCTATGACAGAGATGTGTCGACCAAAACAATTTTGTCTTCCCTCACGTTGCTTTATCGTTTCATTTCCTGAGGCTCGTGCCCTTCAGATACGCCTAAATGACGTACATTGTGACTTACGGTTCGTTTAATGTTCACACACCCTCCTAATGCAGTAAACGTCCCTTTACAATTCTACATCATTAATTTCTGTACCCTCTTTCGTTTGGTTGTGCCACATTTGTGGCATTCTTCCCCTTTTTACTGGACCTGTCTTAACATTTTGTTTTCTTCTTTTCTTACGTCAAATACTGGTAAGTTTGTCTGCCCACGTGTTTGTTCCTAACGTAAAGTAAAAGATAAAACGCCTTCGTAAGAACATATGTTTTTTAAATTTCATGAGTCATATTCTCTTTGGGGTTTAAGTGGGAAAGGAAGTGAAAAAAGATGACAGAAATGTTATTACCAGTTAATTTGGATCAGTGTAAGGTATTAAAATTTAAATTTTGCATTAGCTTAACAATACTTGAGATGCAATTTTGTGGCAAGCGTTTATCTGTTTAAAGAGATATCCTAACGTCCTTGAGAACAAATTCCTTGCCACTACCAAACGATTGCTGTACTCAAATCCAGCGATCTAACTGAAAAACCTTCAAGAAGCTAACAGATTTCTGGGATGTTACATCGTATATAAATACATAGCGTCACGTGACGTAATTGATGCTCTAATATTCATATCAATTGTTGTGAGAACGTCAAATCTCACAGTCAAAACTTTCATGTCTTTGTCAGAATTTACACAGAAATAGGTAGCACGCTTAAGTCTTTATCAATTGTATGAACCACGCTGATCGTGGAGAAGTGGAGTTTAAATATTTTGTCTGTGCGTCACAATCTTATTTTGTAATTACGCTGTTTTCACAAAGTAACAATCCCCTCAACACACGGTTTAGACAACCAAAGAATCGAGGTTGATTTCCCTCAGGGAAATAAATTGCTGTCTATTCCAAAGCGTTCAAGTCGGCCCACCCAACGTTACATTCAGTCGGTACCTGAGTCTGTTTCCTCTGGGGTGAAGCAGCCCGAACATGAGACTGACCATTCATCCGCATTTATTGCCGAGATTAAAATGCGTGGAGCTATGCGTCCAGCCCTCCCCTATGCTTTCGTAACGTGCGTGTGACAACCTGACCTTTACTTTCTTCTAGAAATAAGAAAGAAATTCCCAATCACCACACCCCAGAGCACCCCCCTTTGTAGATGGGGGATAACCCTCTATATATGGAGGGTAGCTTCAAATACGTACGTACTTCATGGTTTGTACAGTCCATGTAGTATAGTTAGGGGAAGACACGAATAACAGCGACAGTAAGCAGACCCATATGCGGACTGTTGTGGTGGGTGTTTTCTGGGGAACAAAACATAAAATAAAATGCCGTCAGACACAACACTTCCGTGTATTGATTATTAGTACACTATAAGTACGGCATGTTTCGGTTCGTACAGAACCATCATCAGGTAAAACATACAGAATATTAAAAAAACGACATCAACATGTATGATATAATAAAGTTTAGTGAGATCTCATTATTTTCTTATATAAAAATTATTATAAGACATCAAAAATGATATTGTATGTGTTTAGATTCACCGTCTTCTTCTGTTTGCTGTGTGTTTCTGGGGAATGTCTACTTAACCCTTTAAAGACGAAGCGTATCTGTTTTATATAAGGACTCAGTGCGTACCGCGCTGTAAACACTCTCCACTTCGGTTATAAAAGCCAGTCTCTTAATGTTTTATAAGGCAAAAGTTGCTGTTTGTTCTGAGATCCGTACAAAACACATAAACGCAATGTGGGCACCACGTAGAATTTTTTAATGTTAAACCTGGTGGTACGTAAAGTTACCACTAGGCTTTAAAAGGTTAAAATACCGACAGAGGTAAGAGGATGACATTAAAACTGATTTCAGTTAGATGTATTGTGAGTGTGGATGGTAGCTGTAAGTGTCTCGTGACTGTTCCTGTCCGGAGATGAAGAAGCATCGAGTTTTGCTGACAGTAAAGTACGACTGAGCTGTTACATTTATTACACATCGTGGGTTAATGTGGCTTCGTCTTGTGCTTGCAGAACCTTTTAAATTTTGTAACACTTCCCGGTAAACTGCAGGAGACGCTGAGACGGTGCTCCACATTAATGTATCAGACAGGCTTACTGTTTCTGGAACCGCGCCATTCATTATACAGTTAATGGCTTCACGGAATTTCATGAGATTCGTGTGTTTACTGCGCCTACCCCTATGTTTCTTTGTAACGGTAGAACAGTCTTTGTTATGCAGTGGAGTTCTTACGTAATAGCTTTGATTCTTACCGCCAGTAGAATTCTTTTTTTTGTCGGAACAAGGTGAAAGTAGGTTTAAAGATTTGCGTTACTTTACAGATGTGTAACTTATGCCAGACAAACACGTAACTTTGTCTTGTTAGCTTCCGTAATACATTAACCTTTTAAAGACGAAGCGTATCTGTTTTATATAAGAACACAGTGCGTACCGCGCTGTAAACACTATCCACTTCGGTTATAAAAACCAATCTCTTAATGTTTTGTAAGGCAAAAGTTGCTGTTTGTTCTGAGATCCGTACAAAACACATAAACGCAATGTGGGCACCACGTAGAATTTTTGAATGTTAAACCTGGTCGTATGTAAAGTTACCGCTAGGCTTTAAAAGGTTAATGGACGAAATACGTCTCCTGGCTTTTCTTTAGCAACGTATTAAATTAGTAACTTCGTTACAATTTTTAATTTGTTTTCCCCTACATATTATAGTGTAATTAAACCATGTGGCAATCCCAGTGGCCGCTGTGTTGAAGGCGTGGATCTGCGGCCGCTCGCTATTTGGGATTGCGGGTTAGAGTCCCTCCGGGGGCATGTATGTCTGTTTCTTGTGAGTGTTGTGTGTTGTTCGGCTACGGGCTGATCACTCGTCCAGAGGAGCCCTACCGAGTGTGGTGTGCCTGAGTGTGATCGTAAAGCTTCGATAATGAGGAGGCCCTGGCCCACTAGGGGCTGTCGTGCCACTGGGAAGGGGGGGGGGAACATCAGTAGTGTGAACAGTCTAGGTAAAAAAATGATAATAAAGCAGACATCTAGACACACTCTGGACATAATTTACTGTTTATAAATTTAACCTGCTATGTAAATCGTGGATTTTTGTTTCCTAAGTTTAACCCTTTAAAGAAGAAGCGTGTCTGTTTTATATAAGGACTCAGTGCGTACCGCGCTGTAAACACTCTCCACTTCGGTTATAAAAACCAATCTCTTAATGTTTTATAAGGCAAAAGTCGCTGTTTGTTCTGAGATCCGTACAAAACACTTAAACGCAATGTGGGCACCACGTACAAATTTTTAATTTTAAACCTGGTGGTATGTAAAGTTACCGCTAGGCTTTAAAAGGTTAAAGGCAATCCGAACACGGCATTGCAAGTGCGTATTGCGATAGAAACGAAACGAAACGAAACCGGAGATTATTGTGTTAGGTGTGAGATCAGCGAACATAGTGATTATCTATTCACGCACTATGCTGCATGTGGGCACAAACTCAGTTAGACAGCTGGATTTAATGAAAGTGGACATGCTTGTCATGAAGGCACAGTTTTAGTGACCACACATTTGGCCGCACAGTGATACACACAATAACGGGCATCGTGTAATTGTGTTGAGCCTACTGTGTTAAAGACAATATTTCAGCGCTACAGCAGTGCAGATGACATTGTATAACAAGAGCTGGCATAATTACGAAACAGAATTTACTTTTTTACACACAGTAGGAAGTCTTACGGGGTAAATGGCGGTGAAGCTTCATGCGTTGTTCGGCTTGGCATTAGGTTAACCCTTTCAAGACGAAGCGTGTCTGTTTTATATAAGGACTCAGTGCGTACCGCGCTGTAAACACTCTCCACTTCGGTTATAAAAACCAATCTCTTAATGTTTTATAAGGCAAAAGTCGCTGTTTGTTCTGAGATCCGTACAAAACACATAAACGCAATGTGGGCACCACGTAGAATTTTTTAATGTTAAACCTGGTGGTATGTAAAGTTACCGCTAGGCTTTAAAAGGTTAATGTTTGGCCATATTCATGCGGAGAAAGCCCTCGGCATCGGATACGAAGCTGGATGTGATTTCAGGCTTTCACCGCGATATTGATGAGATCTGCGCTCTTCTGGGGTGTTACGCAGCGTCAAGTGGAAATCCTTTACCGACGTTTCGGGACAATATCTGTCCTATTTTCAGGGGTCAAGAAGTCCCTCACTTTTTGACCCTTCAATATGGGACCAGTATGTTGTCCCTGAACGTCGGCAAAAAATTACATCTTGACGCTGCGTAATATCCCAGAAAAGCGAAGCTCTGAGGGCGCTGGATGTACCTAAAGACAACGGTCTGGACGCAGTGGTGAGGAGAATAAATATCATCTGTGTCGGGAATGGAACAACACTGCAGGCCGTAGCGAGTCAATTTACTGATTTTGACGTCCCGGCAGGTCTGCCAGGTCTGTGGAAGAGCGGCAATAAAGATTACGCCTTGATAGCTATGCAATCTGTATTCCTCAGGATGAGATTACAAACGGACGTACTAGTCGAAGAAACGGAATATATATATATATATATATATATATATATATATAATACAATTGGTCTGTTGGTAATATTCAGTGGCTGCGCGGTCTAGTGCGTGGGCCTTGTGCCGAGTGCTTGCTGGGATCGTGGGTTCGAATCCCGTCGGGGGCATGGATGTTTGTTTCTTGTACAGTGTTTGTGTTGTCAGGTAGAGGTCTCTGCGACGGGCTGATCCCTCGTCCAGAGGAGTCCTACCGACTGTGATGTGTCTAAATGAGTGTGATCGTGGAACCTCGAAAATGAGGAGGCCTAAGCCCACAATAGGGCTGTTGAGCCACAAACAAACAAACAAACAAACAAACAAACAAACAAACAAACAAACAAACAAACAAACAAGTGACAATCTTACCATTTTGTCTGTGTAATAAAGAAAAGTTATGGTTCGGTGTTAGACACGTTGTATGGACATTCAGTGGACGATTAAGCTTCTTCGTGTAACATTTTTCATTTTGGTGTGGGCCCATTGATTTATTCGAAGGTGGGCTGTTCCCGAGGCATCCCCAACTTTTCATGTGATCCTCATTACCCTAACATTCTTACTCGTCTCCCGTTCCCATTCGGTGACCTCAGCCGATTGCGTGTTCCAGCTCCCCGTGACAAATTGAACTTTGTGGGTTCTTTAATCTGGTGTCTTTTTCTCTCTTTCCTACCCTTACTTTTTAACCCTTCCCAACCCTTCAGAACCAAGCAAAAGAGCTTCTAACTCCATGTCGCCTCGTATCGCAATCTCCCACCAACATTTGTCTCCACCAAGGGAGAGTTTATGACGTAGAACGTGTGTCGTGACGGTAATTTCTAAAGAAGAGGTTTAGTCTCCTACCTTAATACCAGTTTTTCGGCGTTTTCTCGCACTGCCTAATCGTAGGGCACAACTTGGTAAAAATTTAGGACGATAGTGTGTAACCTGTTCGGGTAAATTGTGAATTGGGCTGGAATGGTGGTATGTTATTTCATCACGTGTTGCTAAAAATTCTTTTTGTGTAACTGAGTGATTGAGTCACTGAGTCACACCTGTTTTGCCGGGGTTATTTATTTACTTGCGCTAGTAAAATAGGGAGAAAACGAAAGTAAGTCGTGATAGAATGTAATTCAGTTGTCTCTATTCGTTGAAAATATCCCCCATGATTTTCTTCTGTCTTTCGTGTGACTTCACTCACAAACTAAACTCTATGTCCTCATGGCAATCGAGTAACCATGGAAATCTGGTGGTCACTGCAACCCTTGTATGACGCAGTGACTTAGTCCTCGCTTAGTTACACCAGGGGAGTTTACTGTATAAGGTGGATAATGAATGCTGTTTGTGTTAGTATTATTGTTGTAATTCTTGTTGCTATAGAAATTTAAATCACGTTACGAATAAAAACAAAGTGCGTAAGGTCGGGCGTAGAACAACAGCAGTGCAAGATACGAAGTTTTAACCCTATAAAGACGAAGCGTATCTGTTTTATATAAGGACTCAGTGCGTACCGCGCTGTAAACACTCTCCACTTCGGTTATAAAAACCAGTCTCTTAATGTTTTATAACGCAAAAGTTGCTGTTTGTTCTGAGATCCACACAAAACACATAAAAGCAATGTGGACACCAGGTAGAATTTTTTAATGTTAAACCTGGTGGTACGTAAAGTTACCGCTAGGCTTTAAAGGATTAAGCATAATCTCCTATTCAAGGCGGGGACTGACAAGAGACCACGTATGTGTTGTATACATTGTGTATACTGTATCATATTACAAGTATACACAGGATAGTGTAAGCATTTGCAAGTATTGAAAAATATGTGTATTGGCTAAGAAGAAACGTGTGCATTTAAATACGTATGACTGACAAAGACAGCGACTCATGAAAACGGACAGACCGGCAGTTGCGTCAGAGCGGGCGCCCCAAGGCGGTCAGACTGTAGAATTGAATACACAGTCTTATATCTGGTTATGTGCCCCGGGAGGGGCTCTACAGCAAGACGGACTGGCTGGCCGTCAGGCGTAACGTGACTCTAACAGTGACTTCCGTCTCTTAGGATTAATGGGTACCAACTTGAATACAACAGAACGGACATAAGACTGACATATTAATCAAGGTGGTCACCTATAATGCATTGTGTCAGCCACAGTACGAAGGATTTTTAATGTAGTTCGACTCTGAGGTAATAGTATTGATACATCTGTGTTTCTTACACTTCCTTACCGTTTTTTAATTTAATAATCGGCCAAACATGTCAGTGGGGAGTAGAGAAATGCATGCAGGACTTTGGTAGTGACGCGTGAAAAAAAAAGACACTGTGTTCCTTCTAAACGTCGGAAGCCTATTTCACAGTGAAAAAGCGTTATATGCCAGAAGAACCGACTACTAAATGCAATGAACTTACGGGCTGTGTAACAGGCGAAAAAATTTCTGAGAAGTTGAGCGAGTGTTACCTTTTTATAAAGGATTATGCTTCGTGGAATTGGTTTAGTGAAATGCATTATTGACAGGTTTATGGATATGCGTATGTTAGGTGTTACGAAAGAAATATACTCTCGTCCGTAAGGATGTTGGCTGCAGTCGGGGACCAGGAGTATGTTTCCCACATCCATCGTTATAGCGCGCGCGCGGACACACGCGCACACACACACACACACACACACACACACATATATATATATATACTGAATTCAAACACTATCGAATACGAATATATTTAAATACCGGCACTGACTTTAGATACCAGGCGGAATATTCTCTTTAGGAAGAAAGTAAAATGTCGATTTTGTAACTCGTATGTCAATAAGAAGACACTGTTAAGTTATTTAATGCCTTACATGACTTAGAGACATTTCTTTGGCAACACGAAACCCCCTGGCTTGTCGTAGAAGTACAGTTCTGCAAGAAATGCGACGAATCGTCAAGTAAGATACAAAGAATTTTAGGGTTTTGTGTAGGTGTAGGTGCTATGTGTTTCACTTAATTATTATTTCTTTACTACTGTTTATTTTCATATTAATACATTCTAGATCATTAGACATTAGAGGCGCATACAGGATTTTAGTGGGGAGACCTAAGGCAAGGCGACCGCTTGGGAGACCCAGGCGTAGATGGGAGGATAATATTAAAATGGATCTTCAAGACGTGGGATGGGGCATGAACTGGATTGAGCTGGCTCAGGATGGGGACAGGTGGCGTGCTGTTGTGAATGCGGTAATGAACCTCCGGGTTCCATAAAATGTGTGTAATTTCTTGACTAGCTGAGAAACTGTTAGCTTCTCAAGAAGGCCTCTGCTCCACGGAGTTAGTTAGTTAGTTAGTTAGTCAGTCAGTCAATCAGCCAGTCTGCCAGTCAGTCAGTCAGTCAGTCGGTCAGTCAGTCAGTCAGTCAGTCAGGCAGTCAGTCAGTCAGTTAGTTAGTTAGTTAGTTAGTTAGTTAGTTAGTCAGTTAGACTTATTTCGACATGAGGTACCATCGTATCTTGCAGGCTGACATTTCATTTATTCCAGAATTTATGTAGTCCTCTTCTGAAATATTCTAGTTTAAATTTGTTTAGAAAGAAGTTAAGTATTTCGGAGAAGTAAACTTTGTATTTTGGGCGTTTTCACAAAGCTGCGAAAATTGACTGTTAGCTTCAGCATGTCCGTCAGTCCGTCCGCATGGAGCAGCGTGGCTCTCACTGGACCGATGTTAGTGAAATTTGACGTTGGAAAAGTTTATTAAACTCTGTCGGGAAATTCAAGTTCATTTAAGATCGGGCAGAAATGTGAAGCACTACACATGTAGACTTAAGTTCCAGTGGTGAATCCTGATCTAGCGGAAAGGTACACAATGCCACATTCTGTGCCCTTCCGCTAGACCTGTCCTCCGGATGAGGATTCACCGAGGCTAAGTACCTTCATGATATATTGCTCAGTCTTCCATGGAATGGAAGTTTTTAGCTGACAGTTGTGGACAAATTCAAACCACATATTGCACATAAAATACATTTTTTCGAAAATTGTGTAATTTGCGAAAAAAAGACGACCAATACAGCAGAGACAGGGGGCACGCAATTGGTTAAGGCACTACGCTAGAAGTTGTAAGGTCGCGGGTTCGATTCCCCATGGTGTCGTTGTAGTTTTTCATTGAAAAAATCCTTCCAACCGCACTATGACCCTGGGGTCGACTCAGCCCCTAACAGAAATGATTACCAGGAATATTTCCCTGGGGTAGAGGCGGCCGGTGCGTAGGGCTGATAACCTTACCACCTTTATGTGCCCACTGTCTTGAAATCTGGGAGCATTAACCTCCAGGAATCCTATGGACCTGTCCAGCCCTGTACAGGGATTTCCTTACCTTTTCTGCAGAAACGGAGGGGCAAAAACTCGCGATTAGCATGCAGGGTAATTAAGACACTGAATAATAATTATAATGCTTATTGCTTTCGATTGGGTGAAACTCCTTCGTTAAAATGTGCTTTGCGTGACCGATAATTAAGGCAAAAATACATACAGTCGTAATGTTTTATCGTTTCGTAGTGCTTCCCTCTTCTACCTACTCACAGTAGGTGTCGAGGTTGTTTATTTTCACTTGATCACACTCAGACACACACCACAGTCGGTAGGACTCCTCTGGACGGGGGATAGGCCCGTCGGAGAGATCTCTACCTGACAGTAAAAATACTCACAAGAGACAAACATCCATGCCCCCGGTGGGATTCGAACCCACAATCCCAGCAAGCGCTCGGCCGCAGACCTACACCTTTGACCGCCCGGCCACTGGGACCGGCGTAATGTTTTGTATTTACTAAAATGACACAGTGGTATGGCACCACAATAAGGCTTATTATGCAAATAGACAATTATTCAATAGTAGCCTCATATCAAGAAGCAGCAAGTTGCAGATATACCACGCGTTGGTACGTCCAGTGGTCACACATGGTTCAGAATCATGGACACTCACGATGGAAGAGGAAGGAGCATTAGCAGTATTTGAAAGGAAAATTTTGCGGAAAATATATGGACCAGTGAAAGAAAATGAATCACGGAGAATTCGACAAAATTGTGAATTAGAAGACATAATTAAAGGAGAGAATATTGTTAGGTTTATTAAATGTCAAATAATACGATGACTTGGTCATATAGAAAGAATGCAAGACACCGCAATCCCAAAAAAGATGCTGTATGGAAAGCTGTATGCAACGAGACGAAGAGGAAGACCAAAAATGAGATGGCTGGATGATGTGTCCATGGACCTGAGAAAGATGGGTGTAAACGAATGGAGCGACAGAGCAAGGAACTGAGAAGCTTGGAGGCGTATTGTAGAGGAGGCCAAGGCCCACCCCGGGCTGTAGCGCCATTTGGAGGTGGAGGAGCATGGCACCACATATGGGTACTCTGTAATTTGTTGTCACGTGACGTAATAATCGATTACGCTAAGTTGGTGTTGTGATGTGACGTTCCTATTCAGTTATCGACTTTTTCTCTTGCCGTTTAAGTGATGTATGGGAAGTGAAAATAGAAACGTGCCGTCATAATATTTAATACGTCTAGGAATATGAAAGTTGGTTTTGTGGGTAGATTATGCATATTCCTACAAATTGTGCTCAGTATTGTTTTTAAGTCACTAATTACGAAATATTTTGACGGGGTGAAGATATGCGGAGTTTGAGCTGGCTCAGGATAGGGACAGGTGGCGGGCTCTAGTGAATGCGGTAATAAACCTCCGGGTTCCGTAAAATGCGGGGAATTTCTTTACTAGCTGAGAAACTGTTAGCTTCTCAAGAAGGCCTCTGCTCCTTTGAGTTAGTTAGTTAGTTAGTTAGTTGGTTAGTTAGTTAGTTAGCTAGCTAGCTAGTTAGTTAGTTAGTTAGTTAGTTAGTTAGTTAGTTAGTTAGTTAGTTAGTTAGTTAGTTAGTTAGTCAGAAGATACGCGGATAGGTACGATGGATAAATTTAACAAAATCAACGTCATCACATGAATAATGAGTTTTGAAAATAAATATGCTAAGAGAACCTAATAATAGTAATAACACTGAGTAATACATGTGATCACGAAGAATTGTGACCACCTGCGGCTTAAGTGCTTTGAACGTCTGAGAATAGGCCAGGATAGACGGCCCGAAAAGTCTGATTCCTATGATATACGTATTTTTCTATTTTATTGTTTCATTCATTATAAGCACCAATACATGTTGGTGATCATAATCCTTTGTATTTGTAGACTTCTGAGGATGGCACCTCTGTACCGAATCATGTAGAAGTTTCCTAAGATTTATGTGTGATTTGTAACTTACAGCGTGCATTTGTTGATGAATATAACGGATTATAAGAATAACGCACGGAATGTGCGACTGTAATATAATGCTCGGTAATCGTATTGAGTATTGTAACTGCCGAACACTTGCTGGGATTGTGGGTTCGAGTCCCGCCGGGGTCGTGGATGTCTGTCTCTTGTAACTGTTGTGTGTTGTCAGATAGAGGTCTCTGCGCCATGGGGAACAAACACTGCGGAACATTTAGCAGAGTAGGTTAGCAATGCAGGGGATAAAACTGAGATATTTAACGGTAATTTGAGATGTATTTGTTGTCGCTATCAGATATTCGTACGCACTCGATACCATGGTGTCCCAGCCAGCAATTGACTGCGTTCCTAGTAAAGGTCTGTGCCTCATTACTCATTTCAGGTTTTGAAGATAATTTATGGTCTCCGTTTGATACTACTCGTACGTGCGTGCAAGGCGGGAGGTACCGTTCACGCTAACATTCTGGAAGGAAAACTGGAAAACTAGAGGGGAGACGTGTAAATATGGAGAAGAGGGAGTTTGAAACAGAGCTGGATATATTTGGCACATTTACCCTTCAACGGACATAAGTACAACGGAATGTTATGTGTTTCTTTTTCATGCAACTTGGCTACAGGTATTTTTAGTCAAGCTAAGAAAGAGTGAAAGCTGAAAAAATAGTTGCTTTTTAAATGTCATCTAAGGACGCTGCCAGTTGTTAAGATTATGTAGCGACAGTGACAGATGAATGAGTATGGGACATTCGTATAATGATTTTGACAGAGAAACCCCCTATGCAGTCGGATAAAAACCTGTGTCTCAGTGACACTTTTTGTACAACGAATCTCATATGGAGCCATCTGCTATTCAGCTCGGGCCACCGCGGTGTGAGTTCAACTGACCAGTTGAGCCATGGAACGGCGTACTTGTTGCACGTCTTTGTATCATGTATTGTGTATTTAATTGCGTGCTGGATTCTGTAAAAACTTGGCTTACATCCCTTTTCTTTTCGTCGGCTTATTGACTATAAAAACAACTAAAGCGGCTGATGACAGTGAGTTTAAATATTACGTAGAGACGCTGTGGGAATATAAAATGGGCCCGGAAGAGAATGTTTGAAGTTAAAAAAACTTTTTAGAGTTTCTCTGAATATTAAAGAGTTTGTCTCCTGTTTTGTTTGACGCCTTTACATCTTACATATATAGGAAGTTCTTTTACACGACTCTGTATATGGTGAAGAATAAAACGTTTTGAACTCATGGTTATGTGACTTCCGCAGGTGCCTGTTATTTCGGTCTATCATTCGCAGTTAGGCAGCCACATGTAACTGTCACTGGGGTAGACCAGGTGGACTCGTTCCTGCCGTCCACTGCAGTCTGTAAACGACGTGCCGACACCATTCTGGCACGCCGAAGCAGCAACCTGAGGATGACATGACTGTCGTACCCAGATACCTGAAGTCGACGCTACTCGTTAGTTTACCGGAGACTTATCTCAGCGGACCTGAACACTGGCCACCGGGTTGTAGGATTGCCATGAATACCTCAACAGTATAATCCATTTGTTAGTTTTTGGCTGGTGAAGAACCTGGCAAAATTGGTTCGCTTTCCTACACTGCGTGTGAGGTGGCAAGGAGAGGGTACGTCTTTTGTTTCGACCCCAATTCCGCTGTCTCTGTACAACTGGATCGCACGTAGCCTCCCCGCTTGAAAATTTCACGGGCCAAAAAGCAACTCTTTGCTAAACGCCGTGAGACACGTCCAAAAGCACGAAACACTCAAATTTTTCGGAGAACCATTACAGTGGGTTGATACGTCACATCGTCTTTGGATGAAGCAAATAATACAGAATACGTACATTTATACAGTAATATCAACCGAAGCTTGTGTGTGTTTTTTTTATTTCCATGACGCAACAGTCCTCAGTGGGCCAGGGCCTTTTCATTACCAAGGCTTTACGATAACACTCATTTAGACACACCACAGTTGGTAGGACTCCTCTCGACGAGTGATCAGCCCGACGCAGAAACCTCTACCTGACAACACACAACACTCACAAGAGAAAGATATCCGTGCTTCCGGCGGGATTCGAACCCAAATTCCCAGCAAGCGAGCGACGGCAGACCCACGCCTTAGACCGCGCGGCCACTGGGATTGGCACCCTTGCGTTTAGATACTGCAATTAACTTCAGTCAGGGTAGCAAACCTTAACAGCGGACGATCCCTTACCGTGTAGGGTACACTATAATGTCGAAGTGTGTGCGTAAGTAACAGTCACAGAATTGCGCAGGACTTGACTTCAGGAGTCGCGGTAGCGTAGTCATTGTATTTACTATGCTACGTACGCACTGGATGATCTGCCGTTCGAATCTAAAACGTCCAGACCGGCTGTTGGGCCCGTACAGTCTCTGTTAATGGCCGCCGCGGGTAAAGCGACCAGGCCGTTGAGCTGGCCACTCACCTCCATCTTGTTTCGAAGTGAAGGATGAGTGGAGCTTTACCTACACTCCCGTATGTGCCTTCATGTCCTTCTCATGGGCATCCTTACCTCTACCTTTGATTTGACTGATAGGGAATGTGACCGTCCGCATGAAAAATGTAATCAATTGTCATGCAGTGTGTAGGTCAGCATGTTGGCTGCAGTGTTTTAAGATGTAACAAGTGTTTTACCTCGTGGTCTTGGTGTTTCTTTGATTTTATATCTGAACCGGTGTAATGAGACGCTGTATACTCTTCGTAATTTCTTTGGTATAATGCGTTAAAATCCTGAGACAAAAATTAGGTAAAATAGCACTTACAAGGATAGCTGTAATCTTGAATCGGACGTCTTAAGTTAGGAGCCTGAATGAGACTTATCTAATTAACCTTTTAAAGCCTAGCGGTAACTTTACGTACCACCAGGTTTAAACACTAAAAAATCCTACGTGGTGCCCACATTGCGTTTATGTGTTTTGTACGGATCTCAGAACAAACAGCAACTTTTGCCTTATAAAACATTAAGCGACTGGTTTTTATAACCGAAGTGGACAGTGTTTACAGCGCGGTACGCACTGAGTCCTTATATAAAACAGTTAGGCTTCGTCTTTAAACGGTTAAGATTCGAAACTCACTGGCCTGTGTTAATGTGTTCTAATACCAAAATATTAAAGTGACGTGGCTGTTGCGTATCCGTCCTTGGCATGCCCCAGTTTCGTACCTCATAGTATGATGCAAGGTCGTCCCATACATCCTTCATGAAAGATGTGTCCTCCATGGGTGGAATAAAACATGCAGTATACGTATAACATAACAATGAAGCGTGTTCACATAACGATAATTGCCGTGGAAAGCAATAATTGTTACATATGCTGAGTGTGTGTCTGTAGCCACAGATGACAGTAAATACGACGAATGCAATGCGCATGCGTCGTATTTTGTTGTCTGTGGGCGGTCTGGCTGCACCGTATTTTTCCACATTATCTCATAAACGTCGCGATTTCCGGGAAAAAGTTATTGAACATAAAATGTGTGTTTTGATTTTCTCTATAACTTTTGTCTAAAACATTTCTCATTCTCAGAAGAATTCAACGAGATGTGATCACAAATGTACATAGGTCTTGTAAAATGCACGTTATTCTTGTTAGTTTTTATTGAAACGAGAATTTTATCTACAGATTTTCGAGAATAAATAGAAAATTTTATGTAAATCCAGCCAGTGGGAGGCCAGTTGTCCCACGCGGACGGACGAACACGCATGTCGAAGCTAATAACTGTTTTTCGTAACTTTGCGAAGGCGCCTAAAATGGACAGTTTTATGTTTCTCTCCGATATTGTACTGCGTCGAAAAGAACCGTGACGGAGAGTTAATGTAAAATTTTGTGAAAATTCTCACATGATGTATTGACGGGTAATCAGTGCATCAGTTTTGAAATGACAAAGTGTAATTCTGAGATGTTTTTATGTGTGCCTGGGAGAGTAGCGTGTAGCCTACGTCGAACTCTTGAAAATGAAGGGATTTCCTACCTGAATTTTTGTATGCCTTTTGTGTGCGTCTCTTTAGAGGAATAACTTTATTAAGCAAGTTAAAGAACCAATATTTCAGCCAACAAATATCAAAGGGAAACTTTAGCTTTTGTGTACATTTTTTCTTCATCCCAGCAACCGGTGATAAGTAGCAGAGGCGTGACGCGGAAGCGCCTGCTTCCTATGAGAAAGGCTTGGATAGAGGCGTTTAAATACGAGTATAGGTCTTGTATACTTAATCACCAACATATGAAGGGTGTTTCTTGAACGCTCAAAGCACCTTGAATGGAATATACTGAGACTTAAAATGTGTTTCATTTTGAATAGAATCTGTGATTAACAGAGCAGTTGAAAGATGTGGAAGTATTTCTCTTTGAACGCGTAAATTAACATTTTACTGCTCTACATAAGCGGTTTCTAACAAAATGTTTGCCATCAGTTTTAGAGACTTAATCCAGTCGCAGCTGGCATTGGCACTTTGATTCTCCAAGACATTTACTTCAGTGTGTTCTGGCTGAATGTGTGTAGTATTGATGATATATAGAATTTTACCGTAATAACAGACATGTGTTAAAAGTAAAATACGAAGCCAAAGCCGAATTATGATAATGATGGTAATATTAACAATGATGATGATTATGATGATGATTGTAATAATAATAATAATAATAATAATAATAATAACTAACTAACTAACTAACTCCATGGAGCAGAGGCCTTCTTGAGAAGCTAACAGTTTCTCAGCTAGTCAAGAAATTCCCCGCATTTTATGGAACCCGAAGGTTCATTACCGCATTCACAAGAGCCCGCCACCTGTCCCTATCCTGAGCCAGATCAATCCAGTTCATGTCCTCCCATCCCACTTCCCGAATGTCCATCTTAATATTATCCTCCCATCTACGCCTGGGTCTCCCAAGTGGTCGCCTTCCCTCGGGTCTCCCCACCAAAATCCGGTATGCACCTCTCTCCTCCCCCATACGTGCCACATGCCCCGCCCATCTCAGTCTTCTCGATTTGATTACCCGAACAATATTTGGTGATGAGTACAGGTCATTAAGTTCCTCGTTATGTAGTCTTCTCCACTCCCCTGTCGCCTCGTCCCTCTTAGGCCCAAATATCCTCCTCAGCACCCTATTCTCGAACACCCTCAGTCTTTGTTCCTCCCTCAGTGTGAGAGACCAAGTTTCGCATCCATACAGAACAACAGGTAAAATTATAGTTCTGTATACCCTAATCTTTGTGTTTTTGGATAGCAACCTCGAAGACAAAAGATTCTGCACCGAATGATAGCAAGCATTCCCCGACTTCAATCTGCTCTTAATTTCTTCATGAATGGAGTTTCGATTCGTTAGGGTTGCTCCCAAATATTTGAATTCTTCCACCCTTTCAAAGGATTTATTATCTATATTTATGTTGTGATTGTGTCGTGCATTCTGATTTCGAGACATGACCATGTACTTAGTTTTCTCAGCATTTACTTCTAGACCAATCTCCTTACTAGCAATAATTAAATCTTCTGCATTTTTCTTTATGCTATGTACGCTTCCGCCCAATATATTAACATCATCAGCATAAACCAGAAGCTGATGTGTACCATTCAATTTCAAGCCCTCCTGGTTTGCCTGAACTCTCCTAATGGCATATTCTAAAGCAAAGTTGAAAAGCAATGGCGACAGAGCATCTCCTTGTTTCAAGCCATTCTTAATAGGGAACGTGTCAGACAGATGTTTGCCTACCCGAACTCTGCTATATGTTTCACTTAGGCACATTTTTATTAACCTTACTAGTTTCATGGGGATACCGAACTCAATGAGAATATTATACAAGACCTCCCTCCTAACTGAATCATAGGCTTTCTTGAAGTCTATAAATAGCTGATGAACTGCCTCATTGTATTCCCATTTTTTCTCAAGTATTTGACGAATGCTGAATATATGATCAGTGGTTGACCTGTTACGTCGAAATCCACACTGATGATCCCCAATAATTTCCTCTGCATATGGAGTTAACCTTGACAAAAGGATGTTGGATAGAATTTTGTATGTAGTCGACAAAAGTGATATGCCTCGATAGTTACTGCAATCTGTCTTATCACCCTTCTTATAAATAGGCACAATGACCGACTCCTTCCATTCCTCAGGCAATTCCTCCTTATTCCAAATAGAAATAATAAGTTTATGGATTTCAGACCGAATAATCCTACCCCCTGCTTTAATCAATTCTGCTGGAATCTGATCAATACCTGGTGATTTGTGGCTTTTTAGTTTTCCAATAGCCATCTCAACCTCAAAGGCACTGGGCTCAGGCACTAGTGGCTCTGCCGTGTGTACTTCAGTCTGCCTAACATCATTAACCCCGTGTATATTCAACAGCTGGGAGAAATGATTCCTCCACCTAGCCAAAATACTGTGGGAGTCTGCAACCAGGTCACCCTTCTCATCCTTTACTACATTGCTTCTAGGCTGGTACCCCCTCTTAAACTCATTGATACCCCTATACAAGTCTCTTATATTCTTCTTCTTACTGTTTGTTTCAATTTCATTAATTTTAGCTTTCAGATATTCCTTCTTTTTGTTCCTGAAATGTCTACTAGCTTCACGTCTTACGTTGTGCAGATTATTTCCATTATTTTGGTTTGGATTCTGTAACCACTGAATTTTAGCCTGCTTCCTTTTATCTAAAAATTCTGCACATTCTGCATCAAACCATGGTTTATGCTGCTTCCGTTCGTGTAGACCTAGACTCTCTTGAGCTGAGATTTTGATATTCTCTTTAATGTTTTCCCAAGCCCTATTCATGTCCTCACTAACATTTAAGTTTTCCAGAGCTGCAAACCTGTTTGAGATCTTAAGCTGATACTGTTTCCTAGCCTCTAGTTCACTTAGCTTCTTGAGATTAAATCTCTCTACATCAAACTTCTGTGCTGCTTGTTTACTTACTGCCAGTCTTTCCCTAACTTTCGCAACCACCAGATAGTGATCAGTATCACAGTCAGCTCCCCTGAAAGATCGCACATCGAGTATACTGGAATGCCGTCTCCTATCTATCAATATGTGATCGATCTGATTGTGAGTCTTCCCATCAGGAGAGGTCCAGGTGTATTTATGAATATTTCGGTGCGGAAACATAGTGCTCTTAACAACTAGATTCTTTGATGTGGCAAAGTTTACTACTCTAACACCATTATCGTTGCTATCCTGATGTAAACTCTCATTCCCAATAGTCGGTTTGAAAATATCCTCTCTCCCCACTTTTGCATTAAAATCTCCTAACAGAATTTTCATATGGTATTTAGGAAAATGATCAAAAACCCCTTCTAATTCCTCATAGAAGCTGTCCTTTGAATCATCACCCTTCTCTTCCGTTGGTGCATGCGCATTCAGAACAATGATATTACACCAGCGGCCTCTCAGCACTATGTATGACATCCTAGCACTAACAAACTCCACTCTCTTGATTGCTGATACCATTCTCTGGTGCACAAAAAAACCTGTTCCCAATTGATGATTTTCCTGCCCTTTGCCATAGAAAAAAGTATACTCCCCGGCTCTTACAGTCCCTTCTTTGTCCCACCTAACCTCCTGTACACCCACTAAATCTAACTTGTACTTAGCTAATTCCCTGGCCACTGTCATAAGTGACCCTGGCCTATACATGCTCCTCACATTCCATGTTCCAAAACTCATATCCTTTTTCCGTAGCTGGGGTCGTACCAAAGAATCGGTCCAGGTCCGAGGCTTTGTAGGCTGTTTCGTAACATCATAATTTTTTACGGTGAGGAGTTGTTAGCACCTCGCCCAACCCCCAAGCTGGAGGACCACCCCTTGTCGGCTGTCCGCGACTGCTTATTCAATGTATTCGCAGCTACCCTCCATACCTGGAGGCCGTTCCTCCATCCGCAACCCGAGGACGCGCCATGCCGTGGTGACAGGGACCCACTTAACATGGATAATAATAATAATAATAATAATATGTGAACGTGAAGAGGTGAGAGTGTTTTGGAATCAAGGAGTACATACAAACAGAGAAGTTACTGAAAATAGGCCAGATACAATAATAAAAAATAAAAAAAGAGAAAACATGCATACTGGTAAATATGGCAATACCAGCGGACAGAAATGTCACACAAAAGGAAGCAGAAAAGAAACTGAAAGACAAGAGTTTATGTATAGAGATGCAGCGAATGTGGAACATGGAATGTGTTATTACAGTAGTAATAATTGGAGCCACCTGAGTGGATACAAAAGGTTTAAAGAAGCATGTGAAAGCCATACCGGGAAAACATTCAACAGATTCGCTACAGAAGGCAGCTGTACTTGGAACATCGCACATAATGCGGGAAGTACTGCAGTCTGAAACTTGAAGCCTGAGCGGTGGGGATCACCGTTGGTTCAAGGGAAGTACCGGGGAGAAAAGGCCTGTAACAAGAGACGACGACGACGACGACGACGACGACGACGACGTCAACTAAACAAAAAACAACAAAAAACAACAACATAATAATAATAATAATAATAGTACCACACTATAGCAAGCCTTTACGTAAAAAATTAACCTAAAATTGAATTGCTTTTCGATGTTACGAATATGAAGAACGTAATGGTGAAGAATATGTTTACATTCTGAAATGTTTGTATATCTTGTGCACATAAGCGTGCTGTGTGGGAGGGTGGCGTGCAATGTTATACTTAAAAGCCTAAGGGGAAGAATCATCTCGCTCGACCTTAATGCAATGGTGTGTACTGGACAGGGGGCGGCTGGGGTGGTGGACATTACAACGAGCCTTGCAGTTTTGCATGAGGATTGAAACGCCTTAATTGACTGCGCAATTGTTCACGTTTAAAGAACGACTGTGTTGTTTTGTGTTTGTTAAGCTTCTCCATAATGCCGGACTTGCAGACTTTCACTTTCTGCAGTCGATTTCTTTATTTTATCCGGTCCTTATGGAGTGCTTGCTAAATTTTATTGATTTACGCATAGTATCTCTTCGCAAAAAAAAAGGCATATTTATCATTTCCCGATTCATACCGTATGTGAATAATCCTACATTAGTACTAGCTACCGTACATAACAAAAGTAATCTAAAAATTGGATGAACCAATAAACAACCTTCTATACAAACGCTGTGGCGCAGTTGGTTGAGGCACTGCGCTACAAGCCGGAAGGTCACGGTTTCTACTCGAAATGGTTTCATGGAGTTTTTAATTCACATAATCCTTTCAGCCGCACCATGACCCTGGGGTCGACTCATCCTCTAACGCAAGCGAGCAGCAGGAATATTTCCTGGGTGGTGGGGGGCGGGGGGGGGGGGGAAGGCGGCCGGTGCGTGGGGCTGACAATCTTACCACCTTAATATGCCAATTGTCTTGTAATCTGGGGGCTTCAAGCTCTTGGAACCCTGAGGGCGTGCCCAGTCCTATACAGGGATTCATTTACCTTCAGCTATGGAGACTTCTTACAGACAGACCACGGAAAGAATTCCCATGGATCGCCCGCTTCACCTTATCCCTCATGCTATTAAGCTTCCCGGTTCCGCATATTTCACTGTGTCACCGCCACCACATGGTCTGCCATTCTGTTCTCACGAACACTGATGATGACAACCAAACGGTAGCTTCCGCAGGCAACAAGCTTGTTATATGGGTCAGAATAGGTTCGAGGCTAACACAACAGTACGCATGGAGGGAAAAACCTAAACATCGTTTCTTGGCCTTAGTATAAGGTAATATGGGCACTATAATCGGTAAAACCCGTATTATTAACCCTCCTGTGCCGACAGTGGACACCATTACTGCTTCGGTACAAGAGAACGTGAATGCACGGATCGAATAGAAAACAGAATTGAGAATATGCCAACAGACATTAGTAACTTCAACGTTCTTTTCTTATAAATCCTTGTGTTCGTCCTTCCTGTATGGTCCTCAGCCCTTGCGTTTGCATGAGTGTGAAGCCCTGGCGACACTCGGGCATATGTATCTGGGATCCTTTTTTATGGACCCTAAGGACGTTAGAGGTCTGAGTCTGGGGGCAATGTCGAACTTCTTTAGAAGGACAGGGCTCTTATGACTCGGGCCTAGGAAGGGGGCACAAAGGGCCAGTAAGGCCTACGTGCATCGGGACCATAGGGACTCGACCCGTACTTATTCTATTGCCTCCTGTACGGTGGTTAGTAAGAGGTTGCACGATGTAAGTGCTAAAGCGATGTATGTCCACCGGTATTTTATCCATGTGACTTAGTGAGTAGTTTGGTTCTGTGCGTTATTATTTGGTTATTTCAGAACACTTATTTTACCGATGACCCGGATGGAGACTGCAAATAAAATATTAAAATTTACAGGACTATACTTTCGCCTTTTGTTTTATATGGGTGTGAAATGTGGTCTCTCACATTAAGGGAAGAAAATAGAATGAGTGCATGAGAAGAGGATGCGGAGGAAGTTATTTGGGCGTATTAAGCAGGAAGTCGCAGAAGGCTCGAGATAATTCTACAATCAGGAGTTCCATTATTTGTACTCCTAACTAAATATTGTGCGAATGACAAAAGAAACAGAAGACACAACGTAACAAACAGTTCCAAGAGATTTAACTACTTTTTGCTATAATTTAGTGACAGAGCAACAGATGCAATATGACATAGTTTCTGGTTAATTAGATTCCTTTGGTATTTTAGTTCATATTTGTCCTGTTGCCGAACCCAGTGGCCGCGCGGTCTAAGGCGTAGGTCTGCGGCGGAGCGCCTGCTGGGATCGTGGGTTCGAATCCCACCGGGGGCATGGATGTTTATCTCTTGTACAGTGTTTGTGTGTTGTCAGGTAGAGGTCTCTGCGACGGGCCGATCCCTCGTCCAGAGGAGTCCTACCGACTGAGTGTGATCAAGTGAAAATAAACAACCTCGACACCTTCTGTGAGTAGGTAGAAGAGGTGAGGACTACGAAAGGATTTACCCTGTTTGTACGTCAGGAGCTTGAGCCTTATGGACGTGTCTTACCTGGCCACCAGTTGACTTTATGTTGCAAAAGCAGTCGTCGGAAAGCCAGCTACTGAATGGTCCATGCGTGCTCTAAGCTGAATCGTTCAGATTTCTGTAGACTATTTTTCGGGGAAATCTTACTCATTCTAGCAACTGATTTATTCTCATTTACTCTCGCTCGCGGTTCCTGTCGTAGGAACGACTTTGTGCCAGAAATCTGGAATATGTGAACCAAGGCGAAGTCGATAGAGTGGCGATGAATACAACCAAAGCCAATCCGTACAAACGGTCATTTTAAGTCTCAGTAATGCGCAAAATCCATGGCAGGTGCTGTTGTGGCATAACGGATATCACCATTTAGAAATTGACGGAGTCAGCCAGGGACTTCAGTTCCTCCGGACTTAAAAGAGAATTGAACTTAGAAGAATTTCGTAGCGAGTTTTGAATTCAGAATTTATAAAGGTCAATGGTAATTAAATCAGACATTTGCGCAATTCGTACTTCGAATAGCCATTAACAATTTTAATTTTATCTTTCCTTATTAAATTATTTCGTTGTCTGCATATTTAGTCCCCATGGCCGAAAATTTAAGTGAGTTACTGATGTTGCTGATGTCACATGTCTTCTGTATTTACCGCTGTGGTGGCGCATATTGTCGCTAGCTGTCAAAGAAACATCTGTGAACTGAGGTCGCTGTACGCACTACAGTCGGACCAGTCATTGTCGCCTACAATCCTTTCCGTAGACGTCAAAATATAGAACGTTAAACTGATATGGTAATAAGAACTTTTGAATAGATTCTTCAACGTCGATACGGTGAGGCTAGCAAAACATGTTGAGTGGAGAAGACTACATAACTAGGAACTTAATGACCTGTACTCATCACTAAATATTATTCGGGTAATCAAATGGAGAAGAATGAGATGGGCGGGGCATGTAGCACGTATGGGGGGGAAGAGAGGTGCATAAAGGATTTTGGTGGGGAGACCTGAGGGAAGGCGACCACTTGGGAGACCCAGGCGTAGATGGTAGGATAATATTAAAACGGATCTTCGAGACGTGAGATGGGGGCATGAACTGGTTTGAGCTGACTCAGGATAGGGACAGCTGGCGGGCTGTTGTGAATGCGATAATGAACCTCCGTGTTCCATAAAACGCGGGGAATTTCTTGATTAGCTGAGAAACTCTTAGCTTCTCAAGAAGGCCTCTGCTCCATGGAGTTAGTTAGTCAGTTAGTTAGCTACTTAGTTAGTTAGTTAGTTAGTTATTAAAACATGCTCATTAAATACTATGCACTTCTGTCAAAATACTCAGTTTACTTTTGAAGGGTTTTGTTATTGGTCATTAAATGACTTTATTCACGAAATTTGTGTTTCTTTGGATGTTCATTTGTCGTTTATTTCCATAGAGAAGGAACAGGATGACACCGAAAGGCGGCGGCAATGAACTGCAGTGGAATACATGCTTCATTTTGTATTGCGTATAATATCTGCCCTTCCTGGAACAGATAACAGCTCTACTGCGTATGTCTTTACAGTACTTGGAGGAGGGTGTGTTCAGTGATGTGAAAGTTTTCTCTATATTTGGAGCAAATATAAAAGTGAGCTCACATCAAATAGCAATAAACAGGATCGTAGCGTTTCTTTGTGTTTACTCTCTTAAGCTGTGTTTCCAGAAAATTTCAACTTCACAGCGTGCAAATTCAACCGTGATATCAGGGTGTCCCTCAAGGGCTGTAACGTGTAAGAGTACATCAAAGGGAGTGTCATTTGTGTAAATCATGGGCAGAAATTGAACCTGTCAAACATCTCTGATTTGAACGGGCATTTCAATGGTAATCCTTGAAAGAAATGAATTTTAAATTCCAAAGCCTGAAATTTATGTAAGGAATACGAAACAAGTATTGAAGAGAGCAATTCGTAAAGTGCTTTTCGCGTTGAATAAGTTTTTACTTCTGTACATCTTTTAACATTTTTATTATTATTATTATTATTATTATTATTCTCTTAGATAAATTCTAAAAGGTTTTGACGACGGTGTATAATATTGTGTGGTGATGGTTTTATGGAATTTATCCATCGTCCGAAGAGTGAAATATTAAAATTAAAAATTAAAATCACAGCGTTTCGGAAGCTGGCTCTGCTTCCGTCCTCAGGTGAATGGGGGGAGGGGAGAGAAGAGAAAAACACCTACTCAGCTGGGCCCCTTAGACAGAGGTAGTCTCCATCAGTGAAGCAGAGTCAGCTTCCGAAATGTCGTGATTTTAATTTTTAATTTTAATATTTTACTTTTCTGACGATGGATAAAGTCCATAAACCCATCACCACACAATATCATTTTCTTGTTTTACTTGTGTGAAGAAATAATGATTTGTGTCTTAAACTTTTCGGGTATAACCTCTTAGTTTCGCATTGTTTCCGTGTTTGTATTTCTGAATTACAAAGAGTATTCAACATACCTTGTGTAGGCGCGTTTATAATCTGTCTTCGTAACAAATTTCACATGTTTGTCTCAGTTCTCATACGAAATCGAAAGCTAGAAAAAAATTTGGCGTGAACGTTGTTTTGTTGTATATTTTTAAAAAGTTACCTTAATAAAATGTGCATATTTGTTGAAGTCCTACTATCCCCTCATTGCTTCATGGACTGAAACTAAATGGTGATATCGTCACTCATATGCGTACGTTACAAGTTCGCCCGTCCGCCATGTTGTTATTGCTGACAATAGGAAACTAAAAAGTACGGCATTGAGGCAACCTTGAATGAACTAATAGGCGTACTGAGTTTCGTTACAATCGGTTACATTGTTCCGAAGTTTAAATGGAACACACACACATCTTGGCAATCTGAAAAGCCTTTCTTCCTTTTGGGAAGGTAAAAGGGCTAAGAATTCAGTGTGTGTCTCATAGTAAATACGCTACTTGTCGATTACAACGACCAGTCTGTTGCAACTGTTTGGGAAATAATCGCTGTTTATTCTGGGCCATTAAAAATCATGAATACACTTTGTAACGGAAAGGAAAGCTGATGAGGCGGTGTGCATACTAACCACTGTGCGTCAGGGTGTTCACTATGTCTCCAATTTTTGAATACCCGTATCATCGTACAGTTCAAGAACCCTATACTAAAGGATGTCAGTTTTATTTGTATTTCAAAAGTCTCGCCGTCGCCATGTTGATAATATTAGCAGGAAATAAAAGTATATAAATGTGGGATAACTTTATACGAACTTGGAGAAAATAAATTACTTGGGAAACTTAAGAAGCATAGATGGAAGAATAATATTAAAATGGATATAAAAGAAATAAAACGAGATATGTACTGGATTTATTTGCCTCTGAAGACGGACGGAATTCGGGCTTTTGTGATAACGGTAATGAACCTTAGGCTTTCATATAATGTGGGGAATTTATTGAGTAACTGAGAAAATGTTAGCTTGTCAACACGAAATCCACTTTGTGGAGTTAGTGGGATATAAAGTCATACACGGTGATGTTTGTAACTACTTTCATGAATATCTGTTCACTGGTTCATAAGTTACTAAGGAGGGACACCGCTGTGAAGTACGTATGAGAACACGTTACGTTACGGAAAGCAGACTCGGAAGTGACATCATTATCCACCTGTTGGTAACGAACGGCGGGTTGGGTATCTCTGCTTTAATAATTATCCACACCACAGTAGCACAGTACAGTTCTAACAAGTTTTAACTAAATGAAATTAAAACACCTTCTCATTTCCTAGGAGTGTATATAAATATTTGTCTTTTAGAATGAAAGAGGTATATCTGCCGTGCTTATTTTTATAACGGATTGCAAGAAGAGTTGCAGCAATGAAATTCAGTGCTTGAAAAGGCGACAGGGTAGGCTACATGAATAGAGACGCGACAGACCCTATTTGAATACTGGAGAGGCAAAAGGATTCTGGGAAGACGGCGAAGAACAAGAAGAACACAGACGCCAGATTTTCTTGAGCGAAATTGAAGTCGCACGGTTGCGCGCTGAAGCAATATCTCTTGCTTTAATGTAGAGCCGCTTTTATAGGCCTATGATGTAATGTAGGGACCTATGCATAACATTCCAAACCCCTCTTCCTTTTCATTTCCTGCTATCGCTTGCATAGCCGGGGAATATAATACAGTCTAGCTTGGTTTTAAGGAAAGTCTTTGGTCTATATGTTCATGTAGGAGGAAGCTGTTCACGTGCAAGTTTATTTAATATATACGTAGCGTATGTCTATGCTGCACTATGTTAAATTATTATACTCTCGTTTATTGCCTTCCATAACCAGGACTTCTCCGAATATATATAGAGTGTGGCTAAAATACGGAGCTAAGTGAACGCTGGGCTCAGATTATTTATTTAAAGTTTACTTAACGACGCTGTTAGGAGCTCAGACTGTGTAGCGTTTAATGAGAAAGTATTGATGAATGGTGAATTGGAAAGAGTGTAGACAAAAATGGCTTTGGAGTGATTTTAGGAAATATTTTAGGACTGATGTAGACGGCGAAAATCTTCAGTGTGTGTTGCCGGTATCCAGAGCGACGCTGGAACCGGGGACCACCCAAATAGGACGTAGGGGTGCTACACACCCGAATTTGAGGCTTAGTGGATCAAGCTAGAACAGAATTCGTGTACTGTGTATACAGAGCGTATTTAAATGCTTCGACAACCTCTGAGAATGAGTTCTTCACATTAAAAAAAAATTCATGTAAACGTACTTCTGCAAATGAGTATTTTTTTTTTAGTTTAACAGAAATATTACATTAAACAATAAGTACCTTAACTAGGTAATATTTTACTTAAAACTGACATAATACATTTCGAATGCACATTCCCAGTTTAATAACTGTTGAGTTCTTATTGTTTTTGAAGGCACAATTCACGAGTGCTCAAAGTGAAAGACAGTGAAATATTAGGCTATCTTAAAGAAACAGTGTGTGTGTGTGTGTGTGTGTGTGTGTGTGTGTGTGTGTGTGTGTGTATGTATGTAAGCATGAATATTATGTAAATTAATACTCCACACTACTATACTCAAGTGAATGGGTTGTAGACGTGCAAGTTGGTATACGTTACGCCAATTCTTTCAGAAAGCTGTAGCTCTTAATTTACTTATTTGCTTCTAGCAACCAATTAGAATTTGTACCACGGCACAGAGAGGGCCGATCCCAGTGGCCGCGCGGTCTAAGGCGTAGGTCTGCGGCCGAGCGCTTGCTGGGGTCGTGGGTTCGAATCCCACCGGGGGCATGGATGTTTGTCTCTTGTACAGTGTTTGTGTTGTCAGGTAGAGGTCTCTGTGACGGGCCGATCCCTCGTCCAGAGGAGTCCTTCCGACTGTGGTGTGTGTCTGAGTGTGATCAAGTGAAATCACAAAAACCCTCTACACCTACTGTGAACAAGTAGGTAGAAGAGGTGAGGCCTAACGAACGAACCCCGACACAGAGAACTACAAATTTAATTAGCAGAAGAGCAGTGACTTTCTGCCTAATCAAACCAGGTTGTGAAGTCGGAAATCCATACAATATAATGCCACATTTAGAACCAACATATGTACGCCAGGTAACTCCGACTAAGCTGAAGCGTATCCTAGGCAACTACAGGGCCAACCTCACGTACGCATTGGACGATCTTCTGTGACTTGCTCTTTGAGAGCGATAAGGAAAACTAGGCAGTATTTTGGTAACAACAGAAATGTTCTGACCATAGCATGAAGTTAATTCGATTTTGTGTGCAGTAAGTCAAGTTATCTTGTGTGTGTTGTTTGTAATTAACCTTTTAAAGCATAGCGATAACTTTACATACGACCAGGTTTAACATTAAAAAATTCTACGTGGTGCCCATATTGCGTTTATGTGTTTTGTACGGATCTCAGAACAAACAGCAACTTTTGCCTTATAAAACATTAAGAGACTGGTTTTTATAACCGAAGTGGAGAGTGTTTACAGCGCGGTACGCACTGAGTCCTTATGTAAAACAGATACGCTTCGTCTTTAAAGGGTTAAGGGACAAGGAGTAACCACATTCTTCATCAACACTCCAACCACTTACCAACCATATGGGGCCTAACCACGTCTTATGATTTTCGTTTTATTTTAGTCTAAAATGGTGTGTCCTAGACCAGTGGTTCTCAAACTTTCGGTTCTCGCGACGCATGGGGGTCATTCCTTTCTTTTCGCCGCGAACTGTAATCGCAACAGGGAACTAACGTTTGTGGTAGAGTATGTATATTTACTGCTAAATTAGGTCGATTGTTGAATAAGAAAATACTGTTATCATAAAGCAGAATAATTGTGGTCTTGATACAAATACCATGACAATTTAAAAAGCTTTAATAAATACAGTGACTTCCAAACATTGTACAGAATGCGGCAATAGAATGTGACGATTTTCGTATTGCTGTTTTGATTAATTGTGTTGCATATAAGAAAGAAAAAATTGCGGGGTATCAATAGTAAAATGCCATTTTATATCTATTTCTTATTTTTTCAAAACTATATCTCCTAGCTGATCTATCTGGTACGCAGTTCATTCCTATAACTGTGATTGGCAAATAAACACAACTTCACAACAGACGTTTATGAATGCCAGGATTTTCAGCCGTGACACTCTCTTTCATCCCTTCACGTGCCACGAAATAATACGATAGTATTCAGAACTGAACTGAAAGTAATATGTCGGGGTCAAATTGTGTGCCTTTCTGCAGTTTTGTTTAATTTCCCATCACGATTACACGAATCTATGGCATGCTAGGGAGACCATTTAAGACATATAATTTTTAAGAAGCAAAAGGCGAATATTAAATAGCATTTTACTGCTGATACTCCGTAATCTTTTTTGTTCCATATGTTCAACCAAATTCATCAAAATAGTGATCCTGGCTTAGCAAAGGTTTCTTTTTACACCCCCCCCCCCCCCCCCCCATTAGCTTAATGTTTGCCGAAAGAAGACCTTTATCCGTTTTCTTATTTTTATGCATCTAGTTTGCATATTATTTATACAAATCCCGTCTTCATTTACTTGTTCACTTGCTTTCACTTCCGAGCTTCCTTGTTTCCCACTAACCACTCCTTCTTTATCTTCATTCTTACTTCGTTACTCGATGTAAGTTGTCCTTCACCACTTTCCCTTATTCTTTCCTGATATACGTAGCTATAAGCAATATTTTGTCTTTCTAAGCCATTACAACTCGTGATGACGCTTGTGGTTCCGTTTGTGGTTTGATCATATCCCACTCCCACGCTTATACTAAACTGTGTGTGTAAGGGCAGCTAACTACCGCCGGAAATTTTTTTTAAAGTGGTTTAAATGAAATGTCCCACATCAGAGCAATGCAATCCCAGCCCACGTAGAAACAGCAATGTATTCTGAAAATGTGATCTTATAACATTTTCTCTGTTGTCTCAAATTGGTAAGTTTTCGCATGTTTCATTTTTGATGCCACAGCTGTGCAAGATACTGTGAAAGGTGTCAGTTTGTGTTTGAGAAAAATATTCGGAATTAATGAAAAAAAGTCCAGCGTTTATGACAATTTGTTTATGTATCGAAAATATATTTTACAGAAACAGAATATGAAGAAATGTTTATCTGCACAGCACCGAGGGGATTAGACATTAACCTTTTAAAGCCTAGCGGTAACTTTACGTACCACCAGGTTTAACACTAAAAAATTATACGTGGTGCCCACATTGCGTTTATATGTTTTGTACGGATCTCAGAACAAACAGCAACTTTTGCCTTATAAAACATTAAGAGACTGGTTTTTGTAACCGAAGTGGAGAGTGTTTACAGCGCGGTACGCACTGAGTCCTTATATAAAACAGATATGCTTCGTCTTTAAAGGGTTAATCTTTTAAAGCCTAGCAGTAACTTTACGTACCACCAGGTTTAACACTAAAAAATTCTACGTGGTGCCCACATTGCGTTTATGTGTTTTGTACGGATTTCAGAACAAACAGGAACGTTTGCCTTATAAAACATTAAGAGATTGGTTTTTATAACCGAAGTGGAGAGTGTTTACAGCGCGGTACGCACTGAGTCCTTATATAAAACAGATATGCTTCGTCTTTAAAGGGTTAAAATCACCCCACTACGTGGGTTAAGTGCCCGTATCTTCGGCGTAACTAACAACTTCACACGAAACATTGTTTGTTTTTTAATCTACTGCAAATTTTTCAGTTTTTGTGAAAGTTTCTAGTTAATACCGTCTCAATCGATTGTTGATTTGCACGAAAATGTTATTTTTGGCATGCATATGCGTTATTTTAGATCTGTATAAAGTATCTTGTTTCTTAGACTTTACTACATACTTGGAAATTTACCCGTAATATTCTGTAAGATTGGTGCTATACAAATGGGCAGTTCACATGACAGCCAAAACTAACGTTCATGCATATCCGCAAAACTGCTGGCACGTGACACAGCGTTGTTAAACGAGTAAGCTAGGATGTGTTGGCTTGGGACCCGTTGTGACTCCTTCTCTCTCGCTGTGTGTTAGTCTAGACAAGCACTGATTTTGTTAACGAAGACATTTTGCTGCACACAGGGTCACTGTTGCTTAATTAGAGGTTTGTAAATGCTCAAAGTTGAAATCTTAACACTAAAGATCCTTATTTCTAAATGTGGCTTGTACAGAAACTAGGATAATGCTCTATATACCTATGCAACCATTAAGTACGAGCATGGCTTTCTCTTTGTGGGGTGCATAAAGGGTGAAAGAGACTGTGTTCGCTTAGTGGGATTACTAATTTCTGACGTGTTTCAATCTGCGCGTATGAAGGAGATTCTACTATCCTTCCCTCTCTCCTGTTCTTCCTCGTATGTTTTTTTAAGCTATTCTATAGCAGGAGTTTTGATGCGGAAATGAAAAATCACTCGGTAGTACCCCAGTCACCAGGTGTATTTGAAACCAATTTGATTTGAATTCCTTTAAAAGCAAATGAACTTAAATTTGATAGACGTTAGGTTTTGTTTTCCTGTACAGAGGGTTGTAGTTTCTTATGTCTCCAATAGATTGTGCTGGTTGTATTTACTGTTGATGAATTTTATTCTCCTTGCTTTTTGTATTTTTTGTCAATTTTTGTCTATTTTTACCACGTTTTATCGTAGAATTTGGATTTTGTTATTGTTTTATATTTTATTTAATTTTGGTTTAAGCTTTATGGTGATATTACATTTTTTTGGGATGTCAGGCCTCAGTACTTCTCACGGATGGTTTGTGATGAGGTTACATAGTCTTATCTAGCTTTTGTTTCGTGGCTGTAGTTGTCATCATTTGAGGACGGAAGAAGTTTCTTCTGAAGTGTTGTGATTTTTCAAACTGTATTGAGGATGGAAAAAAATCCTGCAAAGTGTTTGTGATTTGATGCGACTTTTAGTTTTTATATGCAGACGGAAACATTAACAGTATGACATGTACGTAAATCACTCGTTATGCTGTAAAGGCCATTGCTGTTTTCACAAGAGACTGCCACTAGACTCATCCTGAGCTAGATAAAGACTTCCAGACTGCAACGCCGATTGAAGTATTTGCATTTCGAGTTTCCGTTTACTGTTGCTGTTTTTTTGTTTTGTTATTTACTGTTATAAATGTGCGTATTCCTGCTTGCTCGAGCGCGCTACCACCCACACATATAGAGTCAGCTTATACACAGAATTATAAAGATTATCCTAATAATAATGTATGAAATTATTTTCTCGGCCACGCGATGTTTAAGTTTCTTGCACAGCGTCCTTATATTTCATTGACAGGTTGTACTGGCCGATGTTGCTGAAAGTTCTGGAGCTAGATCCGATATCACTAGATTTGTTTGGCGCAGGACAAAATCCGTTGGTGAACTCTTGTGAAAATATAATTAAATGGCATGGGGTCCATAAAAAGTGAGTTTCTTGAACAACCGAGGGACTGTTAACGTCCCAGAAAAATGAAATATTTTTACACGTCCCTGTTTCATCTGTAGACTACCCAAATATAGCTGTATAGTGGTATATACATTTGAAACTTGCTGAGTTTATTTTGTGCGTCGAGGGTTATTGATGCGTGTTACACAATATGAATACAGCATCGTTAGATGTTTAGAATGCGAGGCTGTAAGATATTCTCCGTTCTTTTAAATCCTTTCTGTTACGTATGTTGTCACATCTTTCTTGAACCTTCTTCACGGCTAAGACTGCTGGCATAATGAATAAATTTTGATATGAATCTACAGGCCGTTAAACTTTAAAATAAGAAATGAATTGTAGAGTCGAAATCGGGGGCTGATTGCACGATCGCGTGCATACAATGCAATACTCGTTTTTACTGCATAAAATCTTTATTTTTATGTTGTGTTATGTAAGGTTTGACGTCATGACGAGTTGTATGAGTAGTAGCGCCACAGAAGTAAATTTAATATACAAAGTGTCCAATTTAACGCAGGGCCCGCTCATAAAATCTACATTTACAATATGTATTATGTAACAGTACTTACTTCATGCTAAAACATGTGTTAGAAATGACATTCTACAACTGTTATACGTGCTTGACGCTAAGTCAACATATTAATAAAACGCTACTTAAGTTCTTTTCTAGAAGATTACAATACTGCGCACCACGAAGACTGACTAATTATTGGGTCCACAAAAATATTACGCAAGACGGCCATTTAAGTACTGGCTGTATGGGCGGTTGCATCCCCTTGCTGCAAGAGTTTGTATTAATCCTGATCACTTAAAGTTCAAAAACATGGTGCGTGAATTTGTCCACTGTGACTTTCTCAATTCATTGTGTCCGTAAAGAAAATTGTATCTGATTATTCTGGTCGCACTGACAGCACACCATACTCCCATGTTCACTGTCACGTAACAGCACTTCCTATATTTGTCTGGGAATGTCTGCCAACCAGTGTCTGTTATTTTGAGTATTTACGAGTAAGTGACTCTTTTATTTCATGTCGTCTGTAAAATAAGTTAGCATGAATCCGATTTTACCACTACACACTGCTTCAGTGAAATATTTTTTTCCTTTGTGGCGCGACAGTCCAGATCGGTCCCAGGCCACTTATAAACGCCGTGTGTTAAAATCACTTCACCACATGGCGTCTATAATCGTAGTGGTAAATATTTTAACCTGAACCATGTGTTTTATTACCTAGCGTTCTATGTTCCCCTGAGGATGGTGCTGTCGACGCACCAAAACATGTTGGGATGTGATTAAAACCTTCTACAAAGGATATTTGCGGCACGTAGTGGCGCAGTTGGTTGAGGCACTACACTACAAACCGAAAGGTCGAGGGTTCGATTCCCGATGGTTTCATCGGAAATTTTCATAGACATAATCCTTCCGGCCGCACTATGGCCCTGAGGACAACTCAGCCTCTAACAAAAATGAGTATCAGGAATATTTCCTGGTGGGTAAAGGCGGCCGGTGCCTAGGGCTGACAACCTTACCACCTTCATGTGCCGAATGTCTTGAAATCTGGGCGCCTTACCTCCTGGAACCCTCAGGGCCTGTCCAGGCCTGTAGTAGAATAGTGTTGCTTTTTTACACAGGTTACCTTATTTTATGTATTTTAATGTGTGCACGACTTGGTGTATGATACATATTATTGTGATATTACGTGCACGGAATGGGCAATATAAAACAGTTTATTTTTTTTGCGCGTACGTTATGAAACTGGACTGTTCTGAAGGCTTGTTGGCATCTGTTTTGACGCTATGTAAGTTAACACTCGGAAATGAGTCGTGCACAGCGGATAAGCTAGTCGCTAGCGTGGGATGTACTGTGAACTGAAGTACTGTGTAATCGATTTTCTGGTTATTTAAGACAAAAGATCTCTAACGTTGTAAAATTCGTGATTATTTTCTCTCTATATTCAAGTGGCTAAACTGGGGGTTTCTGTTTCAGCGTCTGTTTTTTGTCTCGTATTTTTCCATCACGGAAATGTCATTCCATCTAACACGGATCGTTGTCTCTCTCATGTTTGAATACTGTGCTCAGCTATTTTGGCATTTCCACTTCCTTATTTCTTCCGTAGATTTTAAATAGGGGCTTTGTTTCGTAGCTTAGGTTTCGGACATTTAAAATGCTTGTCAGAAATATGTGTGTGCTTGCTGTATGTGTATGATGCATACGGCAAAACAACTTGTTAAGCACTTCTGTATAACAGGGGCTTTAGTAAGGCCACAGTTGCGGGTTGCAAGTGCCGACGAGTGAAACTGGATGGTATTGAAATATTAACAGTTACTATTACTGCTAATGATGTGGGTTTTTAACAAATCCAGGTTCGAAAAACAGTAATATCGGTGAATCTAACTAACTCCATGGAGCAGAGGCCTTTTTGGGAAGCTAACAATTTCTCAGTTTGTCAAGAAATTCCCCCACATTTTATGGAACCCGGCGGTTCATTACCGCATTCACAAGAGCCCGCCACCTGTCCCTATTCTGAGCCAGCTCAATCCAGTCCATGCCCCATCCCACTTCTTGAAGATCCATTTTAATATTATCCTCCCATCTACGCCTGGGTCTTCCAAGTGGTCGCCTTCCCTCAGGTCTCTCCACCAAAATCCTGTATGCACCTCTCTTTTCCCCCATATGTGCTACAAGCCCGGCCCATCTCATTCTTCTCGACTTGATTACTAGAATAGTATTTGGTGATGAGTACAGGTCATTAAGTTCCTCGTTATGCAGTCTGCTCCACTCCGATGTCAAATGCCGGTGAATATCAGCCCAAATCTCCTTTCTTGGAATTACTTTCTTATTGAACGAGCTTTTGTTGTAACGGAGATGTTATGGTTCTCATATGTCGCCATAAATGAAGTAAATACCTGATAATGCGGTGAATAATAGAGTATCACAGTTTGCAAAATACACAAATTTTCTTCTGAAATGGCAAATACTTTGTTTTTATAGTCTCTTCCTTAGGATATGTTGCATTATATCTGCTACATTTTTTTGCACTAGACGATTGATAGTTTGTGGAACTTACTTCGTGTATTGGGCATAAATACTATTTGATTATTGTCGTTAAGTCTTGTTGCTTTATTTGTTTAAGTGATGACTTTACTTCGCAAATATCTGTTGTTGCTTGTCTGAATTATGTCCCAGTTCAAATTTTATCTATATTGAATTTTGTAGCTAGTTATGACCATGTATAACAATATAATAATACAGTGTTACCAAATAGTACTGTGTTTAAAGATAGATCTGACATGTGTCTGCTAATCGCCATCATCAGGGGTCAAACAGATAGATTAGAGAAGACTTCCAGGTCGTGTATCTTAAAATTAAGTGAAAGATGATAGGTGAACAACAAAGTTGATTAGAATGGTAAAAGGTACAGGATGTCCTACTTAAAACCTGCCCGCTTGCACGGCGAAATCAAGAAAGCGGATCAGTTTTAAGTGGAGGACCTGCACAAAATGTAAAATATATAAAAAGATTGAAATATGTGTCTACCAGTTACACTGAGCGAACGTCGTGAACTTATGGACTGCGTCAAAGGCTGTTAATGTAGAAGCACTTTCATGCATTGACAGTTTGGGTAATTGTTCTACGCGCCTCCAAGTGCGTGATAAGGAGCGTAGCAAGTGACGCGGCGTAGTGGGAAATTTCTTACAACGTATCGATCTCGACCTGTACGACAGATGACGTAATATATAGCGGAGTGTCGTGTTTCCCATAGTAAGGGCCGTCCTTGTGACGTGGTGAGTACGACTCGTCTTTGAATAGTGTCGTTTGTGTGCATCCCTTTATATTTGTATATTTGTATATATATTCTGAAAATGTTTGGATTGTAACCTACAGAGCGTAATGAGAAAAATTTCTGTGAAGGCAGTCGAGTCATCAAAACATCAATAATTATTTACCAGTCAACACCGTGTAACATCCCAGAAGACTGGAATATTTTAAGAAATCTAATGTAAAGAGACATTATCTACGAATTTTGGCTAAACTAGTGCTGCGTTTTGGGATGAGCACTGGGTCCATATTCTCTATTGTTAGAGTATTTGAAGTAATGTGAATAAAAGCAATTTCCCCGAAACGTTGCTTGTAATGGAACAGAATTTGTGTTAGACTCACAGCTGATTTTTCGATTTTGTATAATGAAACCCAGTCTCATTAATTTATATTGAATTAACGTCCCTTCCCCCTGAGTGACGTATTTAATGCGTTTCGTTTCGTAGTCCTTCCCTCTTCTACCTACTTGTTCACAGTAGTTGTCGAGGTTTTTGTTTTTCACTTGATCACACTCAGACACACACCACAGTCGGTAGGACTCCTCTGGACGAGGGATCGGCCCGTCGCAGAGACCTCTACCAGACAACACAAACACTGTACAAGAGACAAATATCCATGCCCCAGGTTTGATTCGAACCCACGATCCCAGCAAGCGCTCGGCCGCGGACCTACACCTTAGATGGCGCGGCCACTGGGATCGGCGACGTATTTAATACGATATTTAAATAAGCCATAATATTAGTTTAATTTGCTTTTTTTTTATACATTTGAAGCACAAAGGGAACCAGCGCTACAGGAGGCTGGTTTATAAAATTATTTTCGAGTTGTTTCAATTTGTGTGTATTGAATATTCTTAAACATGATATTGCACGTTCTGCAACAAATGTGCGTTGCAGACACACTCCTCTATCCAGTTTTGTCTAAACTTCGCAGAAAATTCTTGACGTTTAAAATACTGAAAAACGTTGAAGCTTCTTGGACTGACCCCTGAAAATGAAGGCATGATCCTTCAGACTTCGGTAACAATTTACCAATGGACAAGGTATGACTTCCTGTAAGACCATAGTCTTCAGCAACACCACTATGAGAACCTGAAATCTCACAGTACAAGTTCTGTGAACACCAAAAACTGACTGGACACCAGCCCTCTGTTCATCACCTGACACACTGCAATCTCTCTGTGTTGATTGTGCATCGTGCTGGAGGAAAGCGCTCTGCTGCTTTCCCTTCCCTCCCCCTGCTTTATGTACACGTTTCACCACTCCAGAAAATAAATGGGATTTAACCCGAAGCTGATGAAATCTACAGGGGTAGAAATCCCTCATTCCCCCATTCCTTTTCCTTTCTATCCTCTTGCCTTTATCCTCCAATCCTATCGCCGCTGTCCGCTGCACACCGAGGGAGTTGGGGGGAAGAATTAAATCTACTGCTTCATAACGTGTATGCATATTTGTAAACTCTGCGTACAAAAATCTACATAATTTAGTTATTCAACGTTACATGGCGCCCGCACACTCATGCATGATAACGTTTTGTGTACTTTTCTGTATGTTTGTTCTTGAAACTACATGAAAGTTATAAATGCACGTGGAACTCTTTATTTTTTTCTTTTTAGTTTGTGATAATTGCTTGTCACAAAGTTCGTAGTGAATTCACAAGGTCTGTGCTTAGGAATACGTGAGTGCTTATGAAAGGGTTTAATTCTGTTCCTCTTCTGTTTAAATTCTTTTGTCATCAGCTTTATGTTATTTGAACGTATTACACGTATTGTCAGAGACATCTGGCACTTCTCAGAACATATTCCGTTGATTGTTAAACATCCTATACTTGTAACTGCATAAAGGATTTAGTCCTAAAATACTAATTTTCCGTTGTTGTTAGTTCTGTTGTATTATTTAAAAATTCATATTCAATTACACAAGTTTGTTAAGAAATTACAGTATTTACACCATTGTCGTTCATAATATTGTGGATTACTTAGTCTATTATTATTATTATCCGAATTTCTCACTTCTCAGCTTTAGCTGGGAAATATTCACCTATCCTGGAATGTATCATCAACAGGATTAGGCTCGGTGGTCTTATGTGTAATTTAGGAAATTTCTTACAATTGAACATGTGCCAAGAATTACCACTTTTTGCATCTTTATATATGTGTTTGGGTGCAGGTTAAGTCTCTTGAAACTTTGTGACAGTGACTTTGGACTTTGGAATTATGGAATTATTATTATTTTTATTATTATTATTAATTCACATTGCTCAAATGTTGTGCAAAAGCGCGGCTTACCGACCGTCGTGGTATTGAAATGTACGCATATTTAATTTTCTCTCCCTGTTCTTGGTGGCGATAGTTGTGATCGAACCCAGGACATTCCCAGTCTCCGCCGACTGCATAATGGCAGAAAGCTATGTCTCCACAGACTGTTGAAATACATTCATTTCAAAGGCACCATATCTATAGTAAGTTATATAATAAGTTACACGTACGTAATGTTATTCGTCTAACTACAGTGCATATTAACACTTCGTTAATGAAATGTCTGAATTTCGGTTGCTATATTATGACGTATCACATGTCAATTTTTTCCCTTATATAGAGTTATCATTTAGAGCCGTTCAGAGCTTTTTAGGTCTATCGGATAATAATCCTGCATTCGCCGGAACAATCCGTGACACCTTTCGGTGCTTCAGGACAGCGATAAAAGGAATGCAATGTAATTCTCAGGCATGGAGCTGTATGAAGTCATACACAGCTGACGTGTCGAGTAGCAACCGTGTGAGAAGCGAACAGGACGGGCTTGCGTGTCGTATAGAATGACGTCAATGGATCGAAAATGACGTCATTGTTTACGTCACCAAACTTTGCAAGAACTGAAATTATGAATAAGTTCAAGGAAGCACTTGTAAAGCCTTTTAATCCTAAAATAGTTCGCAGTATTGTATGAAATATAAACCATCCATTCGAGGATACTGACCGATCGTTACATGTAATTAGTTTTGAATAATACATGGATACCTCATGCAAACTTCGTCTTTGGGAAACCATCAAGTTGCAGTCAATGGATTTGTCCTAAACGATGTATTTCTACCAAATTACAAGATGTCACGTGCCAGAAGACGGTGTTTCTCGTAACTCGTAAATGTTTTCACACTAAAGCTGTTGATTTTCCACATACATACCCGTTGTTTGTAAATGTTAAGGTACCAAATGTTATCCGACCACCTACAATGTTTCGCCACTTTTGTCAACAAACCGTAAAGTGAATATACTAATGTAACTAACATCGTTTGGACGTTTTACAGGAAAGAAGATATTTAAACATTTTCCATATGTATATGTCCCTAAGGAACTCGATGACCACGTGTGATGTGGCTTTATTGTGGCTTCCGATTCGAATGTTTGAACGGTCAGTAATTGGCATTTTTGATGGTGTGGGACTAAAGTGTATGATGATTAGATAAGCCCTTTTGAATTTTTAAACATCCTGCATGTTGCGAAGTAATCGAAATCACTTTTAATGGTAAACACATGTGTCATGGGAATCCACGTTCAGTAGATTAAAAAAAAGCAGGAGCCTGTGGCGTGAATTTCATGTTTTTCTGATTCCTATGAGAGTGTTGTGTAACTGTACAATAAAAACATTTTATTAAGCAGCTGGTACACTTGAGTATATTATGGAAGTACCCTTCTGTGTTTTAATTTACGTCTCTGTAGTCCACAGGGGATAAAGTGAAACAATTTGAAAACAACATCTCGTCGAATTCTGGCTCTGTATGTTGTTATAAATATATTAAACCTTTTAAAGCCTAGCGGTAACTTTACATACCACCAGGTTTAACATTAAAAAGTTCTACGTGGTGCCCACATTGCGTTTATGTGTTTTGTATGGATCTCAGAACAAACAGCGACTTTTGCCTTATAAAACATTAAGAGACTGGTTTTTATAACCGAAGTGGAGAGTGTTTACAGCGCGGTACGCACCGAGTCCTTATATAAAACAGATACGTTTCGTCTTTAAAGGGTTAACGCCGTTTTCGCCACAGTGTTTTTCAGTATTCGTGTTTAAGGCCAGGTGGTTACTTTATGTACCACCAGGTTAAATATTCCAAAATTTATACTTTCTACCCACAGAATGAGTTTATGTGTTTTATGTGAATCTCAGAACAAACAACAGTTATTTCCCTGTACAGCATTAACTTACTGGTTTTTATAATCAAGACGGAATGTGTTTACTGCGCGGTACGAACTGCATCCTGTGTTGCATTTTATGTTATTTTTTTATCTTTTAAGGGTCAATTCTCGTGCTTTACAAGGACTACCTAGCTTGAAGCTCCATATTTATTTTATTCTTAGACAGTGTAGATTTTGTGGGATTTCGAGAATTTAATTTCTCAAGCGTTCTTCTCTTTAGAAGAACAGCTTCTTTGCCGAAATATGTAACAGGTGGGGAGAGGAAGCGTTGAGTGATGAATGTAATACGTATAATAATGTGAAACATTAGCGACAATGGCTGAACGAAATTCTTATTTATTAGGGACACAAAATTGTACTTCGTAGTTTTACTCGTGAACCTTTGATTTTAGACGTAAAACGTAATATGCATGCAGGCACTTGGTGAATATAAATAGGCGGTGCTCTTGAAGATACCCAGAGTCACTGGGGAAGAAATGTATAGTGTTTGCCTGTGTCTTCTTTGTAGAAGCTAACACGAACTAGAAAAAAGAAACATCCTTCCACTCCTCGAAGAGTCCCCCGAAGTCATTCCGTTAGGGTAAGTGAAGTACATCGGTCATACACCTCACGTAATAGATCGAACTTTTCGGTGGCAGTTTTCTTCAATTTTACAATAAATGTGATAATAATATATATTTTTACACCAACCTGTGGACAAAAATTAAAATAAAAAACCTTTACAGAAAACTTTAAGCACGTCCCGATATGTTTCGTTGCGTCGACTGTACCATCCTCAAGGGAACATTGAACACAAAACGAATAAAATACACAAACTCAGATTAAAACAGTCATCACAACGCTTTGAAACGCCGTATGGTGAAATGATGTATCCGTTCTTGATGTGTTAAACGTCGTTTTTATATGAAAGCAGCTTGGTAAAATACTCAATTTCTGTTGTTAAAATGTTAAAACACCACTCGCTAGTACAAGATGCTGAAGCGCTGACACGCTTTCAGTGGTGAAAATATAGCTATGGAGTGCAATAATCACATATTCAGTTTTGGCCTGTAGTGGCATCGTGCACAGATGGACAATATAAAGAAATGTGATGTTTACTCGTTGCTGAACTTTCGCATTAAGAGTGATGCTGACAATTTAAAGAAATCTTTAAAACTTGCTGTTCGACACCACGTTAACCTAACGGAGCGTGGTTTGGCACGCGACTGGTGGGAGGGTTCAGCGATAACTAGTAGACTGGTTACTTTCATGATCCACAGTCTAGACCAGAATGTGCGCGCTGTCTCCTTATTTGTTAGCCACACTTTATGCGTGTGAGTGTGTGTGTGTGTGTGTGTGTGTGTGTGGCTTTTTTTTCCACGGTTTCTTTTCGTCTTCGTTTCGTAGTCCTTCCCTCTTCTACCTACTCACAGTAGGTGTCGAGGTTGTTTATTTTCATTTGATCACACTCAGACACACACCACAGGCGGTAGGACTCGTCTGGACGAGGGATCGGCCCGTCGCAGAGACTCCTACCTGACAACACAAACACTCACAAGAGACAAACATCCATGCCCCCCGGTGGGATTCGAACCCACGATCTGAGCAAGCGCTCGGTCGCAGACCTACGCCTTAGACCGCGCGGACACTAGGATCGGCCCACAATTTCGTTTTTTGCTAAATATCCATATGAGTTTGTCTGAAGGTTAGATTTTATGTTATTAAAAATACATCGCTTTAATTAATTCATATTCCCCTGTCTGTTATAACACCCACCACTGTTGTGTGTATTGCTTGATGCCCTTCCAAAGGCATGTGGGGTTCCGCTTAGATTATGGGGGTTTTCAATGCGTGTGATGCGATTTAGATGGACGTTAGTTGGTAGGGGGAGTAGGATAAGTGGAAAAGATGATGAAAGGGGAGCAAAATGATGAGAAGATTGTCTAGATCTCTCCATTTCTTCTTTGCTTTACCGTAAGATACCAACCGTCTGGAATGCAGTCTCCAGTTGTTACACTGCTGTGTGATTTGATGCCCTCCCCAGCCCCACCCGTCCCGGACTGTAATCTACCTCTTAAGGGAATCGCTTGGTAGGGGCAAAGTGTGTGCTGCCTGCTGATGCCGTGGGCACATCTCAATAGAGACAAGAGGGGTGGAGGTAGATGGATAGGCAAGGGATTAGGAAGGAGATAGCGCCTGATATTTTTATCCTCAAGCTTGTTTTTTGCCCATGCTTTTCTTTCAGCTTCTTTGTCTTCTTTCTGTCTCTGTCTCGTCGGAATTTGATAAATTGTCTTTCTTTTCTTTCCTTCACGGTACTTGTTCTATGCCCCATGTCTGAGGGGCTCCTACTAACATTTTATATTTTATTCCTGTTTTGTGTCTTTTACTTATGTCGTTGTTTTATATTTTGTGTAGAAAGAAAGACATAACTGTCACTTCAGCATCACCCTGATTTCAGAGATTGTGCTGCATATTCCGTCAATAGCCTTCTGCCATCTGATGGTTCAATTGACAGTGCGCGTCACTCTGTCTGTCCGCTGCAGATTTTTCAGTAATTTAGGACCGATCCGATTCGAACTTGCTACCCGGATGCAGGTGGCAAAGTGGTGGAATCTCTGCCGCATTATTTACTGTCTTGACGGAAGTTCTCCCTGGCTTTCCTGGATGCTTTCACGTGAAAGCATCCAGGATTGTATATATTTTGAAAGGTGTCACGACCGCCTCAATTCAAATTATTATGCACACGCCATTTATAACATTCTTTCCAGCTCATTTACCTTCTGCAGTTGAAACATATTTGCCAAGGGCAGTGACATGTCTCAGGCAGCGGGTCGCGAGCGCCTGAAGGCCTAGTCCCGTGTTCAGTCCCAGACCGCTCCATGTGGGATCTCTGGTGGGCGAAGTGGCACGGGGTAGGTCACTGGTAACAATATTAATTATTACATCTACAGCGTACTACATTGCGACATGTTTCGCCTTTTAATAAAAGGCCATTATCAGTCATGTATGAAACACTTGCAGCACGAATGCCTAAATTTTTTTAAATAATGTTCATCCCGCTGTACACGTACTATAAAATAACCACACAATAAAGTCCGTTCAGCATAACATACACTCAATATATTTATTATTCACTAGTACTAGTTAATAATAAATATGCTGAACGTGTTCGTTAGTACTAGTGAATAGTGAATATATTGAGTGTATGTTGTGCTGAACGGAGTTTATTGTGTGGTTACCGGATAGAATGTCTACGTACAACACAATTTTTTCCCCCATGTGATTGAGATAATAATCTTACAGTACTCTCGTGTTGTGAGAGCCGAAACCGGAATAAAAACAATAAAATAATGTGTCTTAAAATATGCTAAAACTATTATCCAGTATTTCCATTGTGGAAGGAATAGTCTGCACGGGCCTTGAGGGATGGTATATGTAATTAAGAACACTTTATGTTGTTGCCATAATGAGAAAATTTATTTTGACTGCAATGTGATATTGATAAGGAACTGTATCTACCGAACTGTATTCATCTCAGCCGGATATTCTAACACCGCGACTTGCTGCTGGAGCACACATGGTGGAAAGTTGCATCACATCTTCCGTGCTTCTACTGATAACCTGATGCTGTGAAAGTAAATGAAAACAAGTACGTTTAAAAGCGAATACAAAAGGATGTGCGGGTATAAAATAACACTTCCAATACCGCTTTTTACAAAGTTGGAGGCCAAATGACTAGCGTACGGTGTTCTTATTCAGGAAGTCACAGGTTGAAGTTATGACCCCTGGGTCCCTTTCAAAGGTTATAGTCGCTTTCTTTTAAAAACTTCATGTTGCACTTATTCCATGTATTAGTCATATATTTATTATATAATTCCGGCTTATTGCACTTACTGACAAGCAGTAAATTCTATATGTGTCGTACTATTTTATGGTATACATTTTCCCACACGTTTCGGCTTAAATAAGCCCTCCTCAGGGCGATTCTGTTACAAAGAAGGAAGCAAAACACATATTAACATAAAATACTCATTGTCGCCGTAAGATGTGTATTGCAACCGTGTGTAACGTGTGGCAGCCAGATGCTAATACATTCATATAATTAAAATATATAATTAAAACTGGAGCTTCATATTTCTATGTGTGATGTTAAAACACTCTGTTCTTTCACTTACTTATAATTCTTAATTTACAGTCATCCTACAATTGGGCATGATATGACGTACTTAGTGTACGAGTAAAAAGCATCTTTACATGAGTCACTAATGAGCAAACGTTGCGTTAGAAGAAGCACAGTTGAGGCTTTTCTGTTTGTATTCAAAGGACTGTGAGAAAGACACGACAGAACTGCATCTACGGTTATGCAGGCAACTTGTACTTAAAGTCAGCGTGCATTCAAGTACAAGTCCTGGAGTACAACGATTTCGACAACAGAAAGATTTTCTTTCTTTTATGAATATGGAATTCCTCTTTCCGCATTCAAAACGTGCATATAAATATTTGAAAATGGATTCTTGCTGGTAAGAAAAGTGTGAAATTTCAAAAGTGGCTTATCTCTATTTCACTTTCCCTGTGATATATACCTTCCCTGTCATACAACTTAGTTATTGACTATTCTATTGTAAAATTCTGTATATCAATATTGACCCAATATCGTTGCTTACTGGAGGGAGAAAAATGGTTCCTGGATTTCTTTTTGTCGATTTTAAGTTCAGTTATACCGCCTCCTTGCATCATGTTTCTTCTGAAGCCTCGGCTTCGTATATTGCGTCGAATGTTTCGTCGTCTTTCCTCTATCTTTCTTCTCCCAATCTCGCCTGTTGTTCGCAACGTACTTCAGTTTCTTTCTCTGATCAGCGGTGCATCAGTTTAGGCCATTCCGTTGTAAGTTTGGTCACGGAAGACAAACTCTGCAGCTTGGACCAAATCATAAATCTCTTTAATTCTAATGGGACCAACGGCACCATATGGCATCCGCAAAACTGTATAGACGAGCTGTATGTGGCTTTCCATCCGTCCGTCCACGCTTAAAGTTTAGATACCTACACTTTAACCCTTTAAAGACGAAGCGTATCTGTTTTATATAAGGACTCAGTCCGTACCGCGCTGTAAACACTCTCCACTTCGGTTATAAAAACCAGTCTCTTAATGTTTTATAAGGCAAAAGTTGCTGTTTGTTCTGAGATCCGTACAAAACACATAAACGCAATGTGGGCACCACGTAGAATTTTTTAATTTTAAACCTGGTAGTATGTAAAGTTACCGCTAGGCTTTAAAAGGCTAAACACCAGTCTCTTACTTAGCGCATAACAGGGGCTCGTTTTCCTGTAGCAAAGCACCCGAGACACGAGGTTGATCATTTACTTCCATATAATGAGGAGATTGAGAATTACTGCAGCTCTGTCTCCATTCCCCTCCTACGCCTTCGTAAGGTGCAGATGCAGTACTTTACCTTTTGTATTTTAAAAACTATTGATTATCTTTCTTTAGGTTCGTTAAGAACAGCGTCTCAGTAACATGTTTTCACGTTGAGTCATGCTAAGACAGTTATACCAACGTCATGGCCCCTGTAATTTTTGATAATCAAATATCGTATCATTAACATGTACCGTAATTGTTAGGGGAGGTAAGATTCGATTAATTCTTAAATCCGGCAATAGATGGAAGTGCATAGTATTTTCATACAGCACTGATTTTATCGGCAACGAAGGGTACCAACAACGTACGGTGGGACACCGGGTGTGTCCCAGAGCCAATTTGGACGCGGAGTGAAGAGAAACCGCGCTGCTTGTAGCGGGAATCGACTCAGCGATCATTTAATACATAGCTAGTCACTACACTGAAACCTTTCGACATTCAACTTACATATCTAGTACCACATGATTAACCGTTTATTATACTGCAAGTTACAGAAACGCCATGAAGGCTTTCCACGTCTTGTAACTGCAAGTGACTGTTATTGTAGGTCATTCAATTTTGATGTTGCTCATAATTTACTGTTCTTCCAGAATTTTAAGTTATAAATAACATTTAAGGGTAAGTTTAAACTTTGTTTCCACATTCTAGGTATATATTCGACCATGTTTCTTAACCTTTTGAAGCCTAGCGGTAACTTTACATACCACCAGGTTTAACATTAAAAAATTCTACGTGGTGTCCACATTGCGTTTATGTGTTTTGTACGGATGTCAGAACAAACAGCAACTTTTGCCTTATAAAACATTAAGAGATTGGTTTTTATAACCTAAGTGGAGAGTGTTTACAGCGCGGTACGCACTGAGTCCTTATATAAAACAGGTACGCTTCGTGTTTAAAGAGTTATACAAATCATTAATTAGACGAAGAGGTAGCAGGGAAACACACTGAAATCTTACAGCAGTTGTCAGTAAACATATATATTTCTCACAAAAAAACTTGTGAACATTACAACAAATTCATTATGCATCCAGTCACGACAACAGCGCATACCAAGTTTTCGGTATTTATTTTTCGGCTGTCAGAATTGTGCATTTGAGCTTGGAAACATGGTCACTGGGTGCATTAGCACTCGTTTTAGCTGCCTGGAAGACGTCCAGATTTCTTATATCTAACCGTACCTTGGCGGTTGAGTAATATCTCTTCTGCTAAATTGTCTAGGGACAAGTATCCAACTCTTGCATCTTATTCGTATCGCCTCTTCTTTAGCTATCAATATACATTAGTTTTGAGTTTTTTTTATTTCTGTTTAAATCCAAGTAGACTGGTGCGGTGTTAACGCTTTGTGGTTGTTTCTGGGATATACAAAGTGTGAATGTTTGTAGGGTTATCTGCTGTCTTTACTGATGATGTACGTGGATTTCCTCTTTCACTCTAGCCGAATGTCGAGATGGTGTCTTAAAATAGATAAGAAAACATATTTCGAACGAGGTTATTACACACAGAAAGGTCGTTATCATCTTTTCTCTCCAGTGAAATAACATAATTAAATATTATGATGCTTGTAAAATGTACTGAGTTTGTAATTTCCCACGAATAATCTGTCCTGAAATGTTCCAGTCTGAAAATTATGGTGGATTGTTCCTTGCAGAATTTCTGAACTAGGCGTGAAGGGTTTGTATGGCGACAAGTATCAACGCTGACAGGCGTAATGAAATCACAGATGCAAACACAGTTAGTGTCTTGTGCTAGGTAGAGATAACGTGACAGCCTAGTTGTGAAGTGCATATGTTAAAATGTGGCTGTATGTTGTAATGAAATATAAATTTTTCAAGAACACTACATTTAATTGAATGTCTCTCACGTATTTTACGCTTTGAGGTTGCTCTGCACTTATCTATTTATAAATTAAAATTCGTTTTTCTGTGAATGGATTCAGCTCCCCTGAAAAGACCGTGTCTCATGTAATTGGCTCTTAGTTTTGTGGTGATGAATTGGCTAACTCGTGTTTTTGTGACGTGTATATTATTAACAAGAAAATCATGAAATTAGCTAATAAATTACAAGTGAATTGACAGACAACCCTCAAACTCATCATGTCGTCGTCGTCGTCGTCGTCATCGTCGTCATCATCATCATCATCATCATCATCATCATCATCATTATTTTGTCAGTATTTTGTGTACTGACAGAGGGTGATAGCAATGTTATTAGACTGGCAGGTTGGATATCCAAGATCCAATTCAACAGATGTAGGGTACTGAATACTCATACAGATCTTCATATTATGTTGAAGTTAGAATGCATGGAGCATTACCTGATGTCACCCATACACCTTATTGATGTGACGATTAAACACAGAAACACTTTAAACCTCTTTTGCCTTACTTCGTGTATATTGACTGCAGGCTAGTAGAGACACTAAAGTAATACAAATCGATACTGAAACTCGATGCACTTCCAGATCACTTATTTGATTGTCAATATGCGTGCAGTATAACCCTGTTTGCTGTATGAGTAGGCCATATCTGATCAAAATAGCGTGTGTACTCTTGCTCCACATGACAACTGATATGTACATGCAAGAGAAACACCTCTAATTATCACACAGTAAATTCCTTACGCCCGGTTAATAGTTGCTCTGCTTATGTCTTGGACAGTAGAATTGATAGTGACAGCTAGTGTGAAGGTAAGATGGAAGACTATGGGGTTTGGTTCTTCCACCCGAAGGAAGGAGAGCTATAAATTGTTGATGTTAAACATTTTGTGTTTATTAGAAACTAATTAGAAAGTAATTGAATATTACATAACTAATGTGCGTCAGCTTGGAATTTCAACGAGAATTTGTTAAGAACGTATTTCCGTAAAAGGACCTAACGTCAATAACTGGGCAAGTCCTGGAATGTCTTGTCTATTTGGGCCTGTACAGAGATGTGCTAACATTTGTAGAATAACCGTGTAAAATAAGCGGTGTTGCTATCAGGAGGAATTCTTCAGGTAAAGATGGATGCTGTAATACCGATACGAGAAAACATTCCAGTGTTCTTATGATCATATTCCTTTTTTCCAGTATACATAACGGCAGAAAAGCAAGCCGTAATATTTTATATTGGCTTGTTTGGTGTACAGTTTAATACATTTCGTATTCACGTAATATTTTATATTGGCTTGTTTGGTGTACAATTTAATACATTTCGTATTCACGTAATATTTTATATTGGCTTGTTTGGTATACAATTTAATACATTTCGTATTCACGTAATATTTTTAGGTTACGTAAATCAAGTAGGACGATATCGGTGAAAAATGTAACTCACACAGGGAACTGAGAAATTCATGCAAACTTTTGGTCGGGATAAATGAAATGAAGAGAGTACTTGGGAGAATTAAAACATGGATTGCGGTGTAGTATTAACATGAACCTTATTCTTACGGTTGCGAGGGTGGGGCCGAATGTACTTCGTTCAGAATAAGATACGTGAAGAAAAATGTGAGGGAAATTTCGAAATTATTGGGAACATACTGCTTTCGTCTTCATGGTTCAAATAAAATATGGCACGGAAGAACACTGTACGTGTGGGTAGTTGCGTATCGGAAATTTTTGTACAGATAACATTCAGCACGAACGAAAGAAATTTAAATAATTTTTGCCGTAAAATTTCAGACCGCTGTGTCCTCAGCTGTATATGCTGCGGACTGCTGAATAAAAATAGAACATGTATTTACGGGAATTATATGCACATAGACAAATATTGCCTTTTGTTTTGTGGTTGTGACAGTTGGTCTCTCACATTAAAGACGAAGCGTATATGTTTTATATAAGGACTCAGCGCGTACCGCNCTTTAAACGGTTAAAGACGAAGCGTATATGTTTTATATAAGGACTCAGCGCGTACCGCGCTGTAGACACTCTCCACTTCGGTTATAAAAACCAATCTCTTAATGTTTTATAAGGCAAAAGTTGCTGTTTGTTCTGAGATCCGTACAAAACACATAAACGCAATGTGGGCACCACGTAGAATTTTTTAATGTTAAAGCTGGTGGTACGTAAAGTTACCGCTAGGCTTTAAACGGTTAAAGACGAAGCGTATATGTTTTATATAAGGACTCAGCGCGTACCGCGCTGTAGACACTCTCCACTTCGGTTATAAAAACCAATCTCTTAGTGTTTTATAAGGCAAAAGTTGCTGTTTGTTCTGAGATCCGTACAAAACACATAAACGCAATGTGGGCACCACGTAGAATTTTTTAATGTTAAACCTGGTGGTATGTAAAGTTACCGCTAGGCTTTAAAAGGTTAAGGGAGTAACATTAGCTGAGGATGTTCGAGAACACCGTGCTAAGGAAGAGCCTTGGCCCTGAGGTGGGGGGAGTGATGATAAACATTATGAGGAACTTCATGATTTGTCCTCCCACCAGATAGTATTAGGCTGATCCAATCAGTGAGGAAGAGATGGGCGGCGCATGTGGCACGTATGGGGTAGAAGAGAAATTAAAAGAGGGTTTTGGTAGGGAAGCCACTTGGAGGACCTAGATATAGATTGGAGGATAATATGAAAACTGATCTTACAGAACTAGTAAGGGCGGACGTGGAGTCAATCTGGCTCACGCTAGGTACAATTGACGGGCTGGTGTGAAGGTGGCAATGAACCTGCAGGTTCCATAAAATACGGCAAGTTTTTTTTTTTTTTTGACTAGCTGAGGAGCTACTAGGTTCTCAAGAACTATTCAATTTCTTGGACTTTTATGTTCATACGAACAGTTTCCCAAAATTTCCAACCCCCATTACAACCGCAAACTTTATGAATACAAAACTGTTAATCTGCATATTTGCGGACTTGCGAATAATGTAGGGATATTTAGGACTCATATTTTGTGTTACTAAATCCTAAGTTTGTTTCCCGACCTGAACTGTGGTGCTTGTGAATTCATGTTATTAACATGTTAATTACAACTTGGTGTCTCACACTAAGGGACGAACAAAGACTGAGGGTGTTCCAGATTAGGGTGCTGGGGAGGATACTTAGGCCTAAGGGGGAGGAGGCGGCAGGGGAGTGGAGAAGACTACATAACGAGCAATTTAATGACCTGTACTCATCACCAAATATTCGGGTAATCAAATCGAGAAGAATGAGATGGGAGGGGCATGTAGCACGTGTGGGGGGAAACGAGAGGTGCATACAGGATTTTGGTGGGGAGACCTAAGGGAACCGACCACTTGGGAGACCCAGGCGAAGATGGGAGGATAATATTAAAATGTATCTTCAAGAAGTGGGATGGTGGCATGGACTGGATTGAGCTGGCTCAGGATAGCTACAGCTGGCGGGCTGTTGTGAATGCAGTAATGAACCTTCGGGTTCCATAAAATGCGTGTGATTTCTTGACTAGCTGAGAAACTGTTAGCTTCTCAAGAAGGCCTCTGCTGCATGGAATTAGTTAATACGTCAATTGCAGAATTGTGAGACAGTAAAAGTGTGGAGAGAGTGGGAGGGTCCAGTGCAACGTAGAATTTTTGAAAAAGGCATAGTGAACATAGAACTATGAGACAAGCTATGGCCAGTGGACACAGAACTCTGGAAAGAGAGCAAACACCAGTTAGTCTTAGAACTGTGGGAAGAGTAGCAGGGGCTAAGGAGACACAAAACTGCGGGAAGAGTAGCAGGGGCTAAGGAGACACAAAACTGCGGGAAGAGTAGCAGGGGCTAGGGAGACACAAAACTGCGGGAAGAGTAGGACGGCCGAGTGTGCAGAGTGACAGTGCGTGTACCCTAAAGAATGTTTCTTATTTCTGCTAACTCCAACAATAGAAGCATATTCAGGCCGACAGTTGTATTTACTAAGTTAATGTTCCGCATACATTTGCTTGGCAGGGCAGGAAATATAGTTTATTAGTAATACAAGTAGGTCATAGCGTCGTCGAGGGTTTGATCTCGTAAAACATATTGTATGTAACACTTGTATAAACATGTTTAAAAATTTAGCTGTGGCATGACAACACCAAAACATTTCAGTGTTGATTATGTGAAGATGCCAAAATTCAAACCGCACTTTAGTGTTTCGTTGGATATCCCTGAATCATTCACCTCAGAACGCTGCAAGAGAAAGAAGTTTGGGGAATGAGTAAAGCAAATCTGAACACCAACGGTCGAGTCACTTAAATAAATTCCCAAAGCTTTCATTTTCCGTCATCCCTTCAGAGTTTTACAACCTCCAAAATTTCTTTCCCTTTTAATGTTATTTCCTATTTTTTCTTTTTCCTCTTTTCATTTCCTCTTTCCTTATTTTCCTCCGTCTTCCAGAGTGTTAATTTGCTTTTTTTTTCTTCCCTCCCCCTTTTTCTGTTTAATTTCCTTTCAGTATCCTCTGCTTCTCTGCTTTTACTATCCGTCTTCCAGGCCTACATCCACTTCTATCGTCCGTAATTACTTCTGTGCAACGTGATTCTTTCTCCGCCTCATACTGTTGGTCCGTGACCTTCAACGATGTCTTCTTTTAAAAGACAGACCAATTGTACTGTCGTGTGGAAGGATATTCCGGGATACTTGAAGTTATTCTATTTGCCTGACACGTTGAATTGCATCGTTGTAAGTAGGACGAGCACGGCTCGGAATGTTATTAAATGTTATGTCGAGTTCAAAAATTTTTTGGCGTGTACACAAATCTTTCGAAAAACCATTAACAGCTTTGTGATGTATATATCTTTGTCCGTATGGAAGAATTTAGCTCCGACTGGACGTATTTTCGTGAAATTTTATATAGACGGTTTACACTAATATCTCGCGAAAAAAAAAAGTCAGGCGTGGATGCCAATCGGGCTAAAATAATACACTTTACCTGAAGACCTGCATACATCTATGACGATATGTCGCCGTACGGAAATACATTTGACGATATAAATACATTATGGCGCCCCATGGATTGGATTTGTTTGCTGGGTAACTACGTACCGCAACAACGCAAGCAAAGTTACATTATTAATGTTGATTGCTTTGTACTTGATTATAGCTACATAATATGGTGCCACATAGGTGTGACTTATTGTGGCATGACATGCGAATACAGTGACGTAATCTTTATGGTTTTCTCCATGAGGTTTACTTGATGCGTGATTAATGAAAACAAAAACGCGTCATCATAATTTTTAACATAGGCCAACTCGTATATTGTCTACATCTGAAAATACTAAATTTGGTAAGGATACGAATTACAACTCTATTTACACCTCGTGTGCGAAGTATTGTTTGTGATTCAACAATTATAAAATATTTTGAGAAGCTGAATCTTTTTATTTTTTGTATGACCTACACATTTAACACAGACAAAATCCATGTGAACGTGTAAACAGTGAGTTCTGAAAAGAAATATGATTACTGTCGCAAATTATATTAACGACATTATAGAATATACCTGCAACCCGAATGCTAGAGGAATACACATTTTCGGCTGTCCGTGACTGCTTATTCAGAATATTCACACATGCCTTCTGCATATTATGCCGTCTGTTCCATCCGCAAGGTGAGGATGCACCATAAGGTGTTGGTAGAGGCCCACTTAGCATGGATGTGGTTTCATTAGAATAGTAAAACCTTAGGAAATGCGAAACCGTAATTTTGTGTGCTCTTTATAATTGGTGAGCAACTTGGTTTCTCACTGCATTAGAAGACGGGATATATTGAAGGCATCTTCGATCGAAATTTTAAGACAGTATGAGGGACAGAGAAATGGAATTAAGATGTTGAAGACCCTTGAAGAATAAGTAAGTGTCAGTTCCCGTAAGCGCTGGGTTCTGAGACAGTGTGTAGTCTGATGCGTCGAATATCTTATATTCCGGTTAAGACTGGGGCCAGTTCTGCCTTTGGAATTAAGGTTTGTGGTTTCCAAGATTGTAGCGTTGGCGATACAGTTGAATGTACTGTACATCTGTAGACCTGTGTTAAACTGTGATGTAATGCACTCTGCCTCTTCACTGTCCTTCATTATTGTGTGCTTGAAAATACGTGTATCATAAATATGCAAAAAACAGTAATCACCAACAAATGCAGAAAGAGAGCTTTATCATCAATCGTAACACACTCCTACATGTTTCCACCCTGCTGGGTCAGCTTCAGGGAGAATTTTCCGTTACCGTTACACTAGGGTTGCACTTTACAGTTGAGTGAGAATGTGCTGTTGACTGTCTACTGCGTTGTTTTTGGAGGCGTGAACTTTCCGCTGTCCGGCCCGGACCGCGGAGAGTTGTTGGTGGTTAGTGTTTTTGTATGATATAGTGCACGGACATGGAACACATTAAAATCATAAATATGCCCTGAGTGCATCTAAGTTATTGAAGCCCTTAATCAAGGTGACAACACCTAGCGGGAAAGACTGACGCAGCTGCCGACAACTTATTTTAACACTATCGTTATATCGACTTCATCATATATTTATAATAGCTCGGTAAGACTTCTGTAACATTTTTGAAAAATATTGCACTAACAGTGTTGTGTGCATGTACGGCAAATTATGTTTGAGGGAAGGGTTTTTGTAATGAGTATGTAGATAGATAGGCAGTTTTCTAGTAGTACAGCTAGTCACCAGCTAGTTACAGTACTACATTACAAATTACTAAAATAGTTTTTGAGTGCTTTGGTTATAGTATGGTACTCTGGTGGCTTAACATGGTGACGAACTCTTGAGGGAGGTAAGCATCAAAAGCCGTGGAATTTTATTTGACTAATTCGGTGACGCTCTGGTTTCAGGACATATGCCTACTCCGTTTTTCTCCTACGATGTAGGGTTTATAAACAGTTTTTCAAACGTTCTTCCTGTATTAGCATAGAACACAAATTACGCTGTGCATGGAGCAAAATCTTTCTTACAAATAGCCAATAATTGTTCAGCTAGCCAAGAAATTACAATTTTTTTAATGGAACCACAAATTTTATTACCGTATTTGCAGGAACCCGCGTTTGGTCTCTGTCGTGAGTCGAATGCAGACAAAACATCACAACAATTTCCTAATGACTATTTTAACATAATCTTCCTATCCACGTGACCTATGTTAACATAATCTTCCTATCCTCGTGACCTATGTTAACATAATCTTCCCATCCACGTGACCTATGTTAACATAATCTTCCCATCCACGTGACCTATGTTAACATAATCTTCCTATCCTCGTGACCTCATGCTTGGAAACCTTGGCTAAGGTATTTCGAACACAGGCATGTAATATCGTTCAAGCTATCGTGTCATTTATATGTTATATTCTGTGTGCCCTCTCGTGGGCAGTTATAATTGTATACGGGTGGGCATGTAACAAAGAAGAAGAAACGGCGGCCAAGGGCCAGGCAGCTACTGAATGTAGGAGCTTTTCGCCTAGCATATAGGACGAGGCGCTGTGTATATATGAAAAGGAACACTGGCTTCGTTTCCTAGGTAATCCCGGACCAGAGGAGTCCCTGGGGACTGCTGTAATCCCCGCCTGCCCACCCGTCTGGGATAAATGGCCTGCTAATGGAATCAGATCCTCCCTGCACGCTCCCATTTCTTCTCCAGCACCCTACTTCTTCCACCGACTGAATGAAGGAAAGAAAGGCTTCTGCGAAACTTCTAAGGTGAAACGTCTTTTGTAGCCTTCTGTGGTCTTGAGTTCATGTTCCTTGCCAGTATTTTTGTAGTGATGTTTTCCGCTACGCCATTTATATCCGCTTATTGCTTTGTATTGCCTTCTTGTGTTTCCTTTTCCATTGCGCCATGTATGGAGAAGCAACCGCCAGAATTATTCTGCTTCTCCGTAAATAGTGACCCTCAGAATCTCTCATCAAGTGAAAATATGTTCTGTGTCTAAGGGAATAAATAACCCATACCCAGCACGTTACAGACTGTGGACGAAGTTCTCTATGAGTATCCGTTAACACTACCCAGATAGCAAGATATAAAATCATTTTTCTTGCGTTGTTTTATTATTGAAAGTACTTCTTCACGTAGCGTGAAGTAATTGCTGTTTATATCCCTTAACTCGTGTGGAAAGAGAGTTTGTGACAATGATACTACGTATCGTGAACCGCTTGTAACAGAAATTAATAGAAATAATCTGCATTCCTCGTAAATTGTATATCTTATTGACAGAGATACAGCCGATAAAACAAGGTTGCCTTTTATTTCTCTTTCCTAAACAAAAATATGTGAATCTTTACTTTAACGTTCCCTGCACGTTATATTACGTGTGCTACTCGTTCGAATGTCTTAGTTACATTCGTGAGTACGTTAAGTTACGTAAGGGAACTAAAATCCATTGTGGCTTACGACATAAGGAAAGGAAAGGAATTTTAAAATTTTCCACGATTTTAAATTAAGAAATCGGCCATCTAGAGTGATATTCCTAAAAAGAGTACTCATCCATTTAAAGCCTGGTTGTGACTTTGAAGGTTGGTACAAACTAATGGCTCCTAATTTTTTTTTTTTACTGTGGCGCCGGGGAGAGTTTCTTGCCCTCTCCGACGCTTAAGCAAAGCGTTTTACGCTACCGGCACACAGTGTCTGGCACAGAGGTGGAAAAGTGTGTTGATAATGAACAAGACTTGTGGAAAAGTAATTCCAACTTTGTAAAGGATGTACCCATAATGTGTGCACATTTTATTACAATTGTAATTACAGTTTTTGAGAAAAACATAGGAGGCATTGCTTTCGTACCGCCTGCCGTATTTATGTGGGCTGTGTGTTTCTCACAGCCTATACCGGTAATTTCCTCGTACTCCGTTAACTGATTGGTAACTATAGGGGACACGAACTTTCTCTATGTGAGTTAGGAACTCGAATATTTGTGTACGGTTTAGCTGAGTATCGGTATTTGAAGATCCGTTTAATTGTTCGCAGACAATTGTTAACCTGAAAGTGCTTCCTAGGTGAGAGTTATATTGAAGTGTCATCATGATTCGTTTACTTTTATACGACAAGGGTACCGTTCTAGCGTAATTACCAATGCGGCATTAATCAAGCTTACGTCACTTTTCAACTTTGTCAAATTAGCCTAAAGCAGGAGTGTAATTTTACGTTTTAACAGTTCCAGAAACCGTAAATGCAGCACTGAATATGGCGTTTCTCACAGCCTACACCTCACTTTTGCTCATCTAGTTTTGCCCTGTCTCTCTGCCAGAACAATCATAATTCCAATGCAAATTAAAATGTCGGAGGGTCGTGAGGGGAATATATCAAGGTTCCTATTACTGCATTCCCCTCTAGCAGAGCTTCTAGAGAACTCTTCCCCCAGCGACGTCCAGGTAGCCCGTTTTATATGCAAGTTGTGCCCATCCCTTGGGGCAGAACTATGATGTATCAAGAGAAAGGCTGTTGCAGTCCTATAGTAGATAGAGCAGGTGCAAGATGTGAATGATTCGCAAGCAATAACGTACCGGCTGGTGCAGCTGCAATGCTGCACCTTCTGAGTGGGGATCAGTTCATTACCGAAATTGATGCAGGATGCAGAAAATCGGCAGACCGTTTTTTATTTTATGTTAGTTTACCTAGGACGGACACAGTCAGACTTATTAGCGCGTACTCTTTTTCTTTTTCCATTGGCCCTGTCTTTGTTTGTTTGTTTTCTTTCTTTCTTTCTTTCTTTCTTTCTTTCTTTCTTTCTTTCTTTCCTTCCTTCCTTCCTTCCTTCTTTCTTTCTTTCTTTCTTTCTTTCTTTCTTTCTGTACTACGTATTTTCGTTATTTCTGTTCGACTTTCTTCCCTTCTTTCTTTGTTTATTAATTTCCTTTGTGTCGTTAAATTTTTCTTTCTTAATTTTAGTCTTACTGTATTTTCTTCCACACTTCTTGACATGTTTCATATACGTGTTTTCCTTTGGACATGTCGAGATGCGTTGAGTAATTAAACTTTGGTGTGGTTTATTTGGCGATGCTGTCGCAGAAAACTGTTATTCAGTGCAAGGTATATCTTAACATGTACCATGACGCTGTTCTTCCTACTATTGAAGTCACTGAATGAATGGAGTTCTACCCCAATTCCCGCATGTGTTTCACAAAGCGCTGTAATATCCACATGAGACGCTGACCGTTAATTTTAATGCATTGATAATATAAAGCTGTGGAGAAGGTAGAAATTTTCTGTCCTGATTTTATGTTAGAGGCTGTAAGTGGTCTGTGCTAACTTATTAAAGTAGAACGGCAAATTTGTGCGTGTTGTTGATGATTCACCATATCATCAAGGCGTGCGTGGGAGTAAGGGTACAGTTCCATGCATTCTTAACCACAGATGCCTCCAGGGAAAAAGCGTTTGGTGTATCCATTGGACAACAGGTTGAGTGTGCCCCAGAGAATTCTTGCTCCGGCCGCAAATAGAAGCGCTGTTTTCTGGTTCATAACCAGTCACTTTGCTGAGGAAGCTAATGTAGCTCTTAAAATTTTACTTTCTGTGAACGAGGTTGAGAGGTCTGAAAAATCATGCCGAAAATAACCCGTCCGTTTGAAGATAATTCCAAGAATATGCGATGGCAACAGTTCTAGGCAATTTGTAAGACACCGGCTGACTAACTCCATGCAGCAGAGTTATTCCTGAAAAAGTAGTACTTTCTCAGTTACCCATGATGTTTCCCGCATTTTATGCAACCGGAGGTTCATTGCCGTGTTCACAAGAGCCCTCAATTTGTCCGTTTCCTGATCCAAATGACTCCAGTCCACGACGTACCATTGTATTCGTTTAAGATCCATTTTAATATTATCCTGACATTATTTTTTACCTAAATTCTTTCAGAACAGACTGTTCTTGTTTCAAAACACATTTCGGAGAGTGGGTGTGACGTGTGATCTCTCACTGTAAAGGAAAACTAGTTGAGAGTTTTCGATAACAATGGGCAGTGCGAGCTTAACAGAGCGATCGAGAAAATGGCGTAATGAGGAGTTCGTAATGTTATTATTCATTAAATGTTTGGTGCGTTCAAGTAAAGGAAAATAATAAGTGTGTAGCTGTTGCATGATTTGACAGGGACGTGAGAAATATACGTCATAACGATAAGGAAATCGGACGGAAATAATCCGTTTGTGAAACCTCGGCGTACATAACTAAATAACCAACCAACCAACCAACCAACCAACCGACAGACCGACCGACCGACCGACCAACCGACCAAACAACTAGCTAGCTAGCTAACTAACTAACTAACTAACTAACCAACCAACCAACCAACCAACCAACCAACCAACCAACCGACCAACCGACAGACCGACAGACCGACAGACCGACAGACCGACCGACCGACCAACCGACCAACCAACTAGCTAGCTAGCTAACTAACTAACTAACTAACTAACTAACTAACTAACTAACTAACTAACTNCCCCCCCCCCCCACCCAAAGCACTTCCTCGGCGTACATGGGAGGATAATATCAGAACGTACCTGAAACAAAATGGGGCATAAAGGGCAGACTGATTCAGCTGGCTCAGATCGGTGGCGAAATTTTATAAACACGATAATGAAGGGTCATGTTCCCTGAAGAGCGAGAAATTTTAGCTTCGACCAAGTGAATTTTTAACCTCGAGGTCAAATGCGGACTTGATTGGTTTAACTTTCGTATCTGAGTCATTATTAAAGTTCATGCTGGCACGTGAAGTGCTGACAATTCATCTGCGCCTTCCGTTCACGACAGGATGCCTTACTATGTTTGCAGGAGTGCTGCTATCTCCTGGCGAATGTTTTCTTTGAGATTGTCGGTGGTGTGATGGTTGTTCTTTTGGGCCCCGCAGAGAATATTTGGTGGATTTAAATATGGGAACCTTTACGGAATAATTTTTTTATGTAACCCTGTTTCAAGGACTTTTAATTTTCCCCATATCCCAAACATAAGTTACAAGATTTTCCCTCTGAGCCAACTTTCTCTTTCACATATGTTGTCCTACATCTTTAACACCTTGTACTTAACCATATTCAATTCATGCCTCTAGTTTCTAAAACTTTGCGTATATAAATGAAGAATCAGTTACATTAAGTCTCCTTAATCATGTGTTACAGGTAAAAAGAACAATATATATTGGGCGATTCTTCTGCTGCTCTCTTCGATTTTCTGGAACATTACGCAGCGTATGTTCTTAGTTGTGTGCCGACGTTTCAGGACAGCATATCCGTCCCATCTTAAAGGGTAAAACAATGCAAGAAGAATTCTTCTGGTACTGCTTGACCCGAAAAGTTGGTAGACAACAACCAACATATGCTGTGTAACAGCAGAACAGCGAAGACAACAACAGTCTATAATGATATTGACTACATGGTCATAGCCTTACTTCAGAATATAGTAGATTTCCTGTTGATCAAGAAAATTTCTTTGCCTATTGCCCGGATCTTAATTTCAGCTACATTAATTTATTCCATGTCCTATTTCCCAAAGAATTCTCTTCGTGTTATCTTCCCATCCATGAGTCTTTATTACAAGTCGTCTCTTCTATAAAGTATTACCAACTAAAAGTCTGTATGCATTTTCGCCTCCGCTGTATGCCCACCCATTTATCTTACACTGATTTGACCGCTCTGATGTTTTATGGCTAGTATAACTTATGAAGTTCCTTTTAAATTCACATTTCCGCACCTTGTTATTTTATTTCTCTTAGATCCGATATGTGTTCCTTGCAGATACCAACTTCGGCTCCTTGTATATTTTTGACTCAATGGCAAATTGACAGTAACCATCACCATTTGGAAATTACGTTCTTCAGGCGAGCCTGCTTCACCATTCTCGCCACCTGTGCACTTTGCATTGAACCTGGCAGAGAGATCATTACGGGTTGCAGCACATTTTTGGGGATGGAATCAATACTTTGCCGAATTCGCCTTTTAAGTCAGGCATATTGGTAACGTATGCCCCATACACTTGGACTTCCGGTAGGCCAACAGAAAAATTCCCTTTGTCGAAAGGTTGAGTTTAGTTAACTGGCTGCCTCGTACGTTATACATAAAGATTTAGTTCGAGGAGAGCACAGACTGTGTACATAAGAAAAACCAGTCGTTTTTTTTACTGTGAGAATAAACCAAACATGTAAATGCACTCTTTAACCGTTTAAAGACGAAACGTATTTGTTCTATATAAGGACTCAGTGCGTACCGCGCTGTAAACACTCTCCACTTCGGTTATAAAAACCAGTCTCTTAATATTTTATAAGGCAAAAGTTGCTGTTTGTTCTGAGATCCGTACAAAACACATAAACGCCATGTGGGCACCACGTAGAATTTTTTAATGTTAAACCTGGTGGTACGTAAAGTTACCGCTAGGCTTTAAAAGGTTAATAATGCAGACTTCCTTAATGTTACAGCAAGTGATGAGTATAAATAGTAGTTACCACTGGGCTTGAAGAGGTGAAGAGTGTTGTTGGTGAAGATGTGTGTTTTTCTGGAGCTTAAGGTTATTTCCTAGCCTTCTATTTTTCTTCTTTTGTTATTGCGTGCTTACTTGGTCTCTGACACTGAGGGTGGCTTGAGGGTGTAAGAGAATAGGGTGTTGAGGAGGATATTTGGGCCTAAGAGAGACGAGGCGACAGGGGAGTGGAGAAGGCTGCATAACGAGGAACGTGGTGTAATGTTATGGTTAGCAGTGAGCAATTAATTGGTACCGCAGTCTATCTGACGTTGTAAACGAGGTGTCATATAGACCAGTGTCGTTATAAGCGGGTTCTACTTTATATGTTATGTAATGACATGCTAAACAAAACATATACAGTCGAACCCGATTATAACGACACTGGTTTATACAGTGTATATACACAATATTGTATATTGTGTATGCTATCTGATTAAGATATTTAGTTACGTACGTATATTGTATCTACCTGAATCTTCATGTGTTTCTTCTTCATGTCCCGATTCTAAATTGGTGGCTGTTACTGATATCCGAATTGGCCTTTCCTGTTTTGGAAGTGGTGACTTTGACAAAGACACAAAACTTAAATATTCATCTGAGAGGCTTACTCTGTTATCGAAATGTACAACCACGCATACGCTGTATGCTGTCAGGTGGACACAATAATTAACATTTTAAAGCCTAGCGGCAACATTACATACGACCGGGTTTAACATTAAAAAATTCTACGTGGTGCCACATTGCGTTTATGTGTTTTGTGTGGATCTCAGAACAAACAACAACTTTTGCCTTATAAAACGTTAAGAGATTGGTTTTTATAACAGAAGTGGAGAGTGTTTACAGCGCGGTACGCACTGAGTCCTTATATAAAACAGATACGCTTCGTCTTTAAAGGGTTAATTTTGCTATAGGCTACCTTTATAAGTCTATAGTCCGCACGACAGTGTGTGTTTACAGTATAATGAAGGTCGCTGTTCCATCCGTCACAGTGAAAAAGGCAGTCATATCCGTGTGACAACAGTAATTATTATAACACGGACAAACACCGGTAGTTCCTGATTCACGATTTGTTAACCTTAAATAGACAATGCAGTAATATGAAACTGTTAAATGCATCAGTAGCTTCCTTCCTGTGGGTCAGGTCATGCCAGGTCACAACCCCCGCTAACTGATGTGCCTGTGGTGGTATATTCATTGTTCTATTGTGAACGCCACGTGTCTCATTCTGCTCGCTAGAGTAGCGCAGATAACAGATAATAAACGGACATGCGCAACGAAAACCGACATCAAGAATGGATTGACTGAACCGCTGAAATAAACGGCGAAATGGTCACATAAAGACGCACTGAACCACATATGTTGCATGTAATATGTAATTTGCCATCTGTCTAAAAGTTCATAACACAATGGGTTGTTATGTGCATTGAAATGTGATAAATCTAAAAAGAAGTAAAGAAAAAGATAGAAAAATTAGTAGGCGAAACGAGAGGAATCTGATGGAACTAAATTCAACACAGCACGAACGTGAAATTCTCAGCAGTCAATCTGTTCGTTGCTCTGTAGCGATGTCACCATGCTATCCACAAGCCCAGTGGGTTGGCTGCCAGCTGTATTAGCACTGATCCAGGTTTGAAACAGATTTTTTAAACAGAAATTGGTGTTCTGTGTAGCTTGTAACTCCGTGTTTGCTGTAATATACATATTCAGGTATGAACAGATAGAGATGCTGTGGAAAAATATGCTGAGTTTTGCGTATATGACAGAAGTGGTCATTTCTGTCAGTATTCTGTACGTTTATAAAACCCAATGAAAAAAAGCAGATGGACTGTTACATATTACTGCATGACTTTTTGGACGAGGAACAGAATATTTTTCCTTTCACGTACATATCAGTATATCTACCCTTTCACATTCCCGTCCGTCTGTCACCAAGTATACAAGAGTTGATCGCATTTCAAATGCTTTCTTTGCGCTTTTGCATACTTACTGGCTGTGACTGGCTGAAGAAAATGTTGTTCTGGGGCACTTAAAATTTACGTTTTTGATGCGCTTAATTATTTAATTAAGTAGCTGATCAGCTTATTATGTATTGCCAGATATTTCAACTGTTCTCACATAAAACTTCACCGAAATTTTCTGTAGTAAAGGTTGCGTATAAAATGTAATATGATATGTATGCGAAGTGATGTATATATTTATAAAAAAATAGTCTGAAACAGAGCTCTTCTTGGTATCCGTCTTAACCTTTTAAAGCCTAGCGGTAACTTTACATACCACCAGGTTTAACATTAAAAAATTCTACATGGTGCCCACATTGCGTTTATATGTTTTGTACGGATCTCAGAACAAACAGCAACTTTTGCCTTATAAAACATTAAGAGACTGGTTTTTATAACCGAAGTGGAGAGAGTGTTTACAGCGCGGTACGCACTTAGTCCTTACATAAAACAGATATGCTTCGTCTTTAAATGGTTAAAATACGCACATGTGACATATCAGAAACGCAATATTCTGTGTGTAGGTTTGTTATTTATTACTTGTAGACATCGAATGATGTGTTATAGACCTTCTCACGGAAACACTAAAAACTGATTAACAGGTTCAAATTTTTCTAAGCTTCATAGTCTACCGAATTTCTCGCATAATGTATGCCAAATGTGCACCTTTTGAGTAACAAATGCTGTATCAACATATGCCCAATTTTAAACCTTTACATAGTTGTCGAAAATAAGAGAGAAGCCACCGCCTTCAGATACGCGAGGCGACTATACAACTGACACTGGCCCACCTCTGAAGAATAACCAACGCCATTACTGATTTTACCTTTTAACATTTAAATATTTTAACATTATTACTTCGTTATCTCAATTTTCAAATATTCTTGATCCCGTCTTTTTTTAACTAGAAATTTATAAATTATATTTCCCAAGGCTATTCTGTCCTTGTTATATATATCCACATAACAATACCAGTTGCGAGACTTCGTGATCTGGAATCCATATGCTGTGTGCGTGTGTGTGTATATATATATATATATATTCTTTTAATCGTGTGCTGAACGTGATGATGGCGTTTGAGACAGAAACGTTTAGTTGAAAAGAATAGAATAAATTGTAGGATTTTGATTGAACTTATTAATTATAATTGTTAAAAACCACAGTTGAGATGAATTCTCTTAAAATTACAATTTTATTTTGATGCAGTACATAGAGTAGGGTGAGACTCCATTGTTGGTTTTGTTTGTGGCGTTACTGAATACATATTGTAAAACCGGCGAAGACTTAACGGGTATCTGTCTTTGGGATGTTATCTGACCAATGACTTTTAGTTGTATCGTACAATAAAACATAGATGTATACTGTAAAACTCTCTATTGCAACCATATACGTACATTAACCCTTTAAAGACGAAGCGTGTCTGTTTTATGTAAGGACTCCGTGCGTACCGCGCTGTAAACACTCTCTACTTCGGTTATAAAAACCAATCTCTTAATGTTTTATAAAGCAAAAGTTTCTGTTTGTTCTGAGATCCGTACAAAACACATAAAAGCAATGTGGGCACCACGTAGAATTTTTTAATGTTAAACCTGGTAGTATGTAAAGTTACCGCTACGCTTTAAAAGGTTAAACTGCTCGCAGGTGTAACGGTTGATAATAGTGCTTATATCGATAGATATAGCATTTTTTACTCAAAATTACTCGCGTAGTAACTTCCTGAAACTTGGCACACCTTGTGCGAAACATCCTGTGTACTTGCGAGAGTGGAAATAAATGCTATTAGACTCCAATGTTGGTGTGTTTTGTAAGGCTACACCCAGAAGAACATTGGCTGTTCTGTGCCTAGAAGAGAGGGAAACTGTGGGGAATGGGAAATGTTAGATAAGTACGAACACTTCTGTTTAGAAGTATACAACCAGTACATTTTAGTAGAATTCTCGTTATAAAAATATTTACAGAACACAGTATCAGAGTGTCTGCTTTGTAAAAATTCCAGGTGTATAAAGAGGTGGGAACTGTTATATTACCGCACTGGTTCCGCACCTGTTTTAAATGTATATAAAATTATTGTTCCGCTTTGCCAGAACTTCCTTTTCCTGTGCCAATAAGGATTTATTAATCACCAAGTTTTAATATCTCGTGAGGCTTTGCGCGTGTGGGAACGTTGAAATGGAAATTCAGTGTCGTACATCACTTGGGCAGTGCTCGCTGTATATTTTGTTTAAAAACAGAATGCGCGTTATCGACTTGTCTGTAGCAAGCCATGCATAGCGAATGTTTAGTGATGCAAATATACGGCCCCATTCAAGTATTTCGAATGAATATTTCGGATCTTGTTTTTGCCTATGTGCCTTCTGGTGATGGGAACTATCACCAGATCATCATATCCTTGATGAATTTCCAAGCGACTGTTGTGGTGAAGAATGTTGAACGTATGAATATTTGTGTTGGATATAAGCTGATAATATTTGGATTCTGTGTTGTTTTGTATGGGTGTGAAACTTGGTCTCTCACACTGAGTGGGGAACAAAGACTGAGGGTGTTCGAGATTAGGGTGCTGAGGAGGATATTTGGGCCCAAGAGGGACGAGGTGACAGGGGAGTGGAGAAGACTACATAACGAGGAACTTAACAGCCTGTACTTATCACGAAATATTATTCGGGTAATCAAATCGAGAAGAATGAGATGGGCGAGGCATGTAGCACGTATGGGGGAAAAGCGAGATGAATACAGGATTTTGGTGGGGAGACCTGAGGGAAGGCGACCAATTGCGAGACCCAGGCGTAGATGGAAGTATGATATTAAAATGGATATTCAAGAAGTGTGAGGGGGGACATGGACTGGATTGAGCTGGCCCAGGGTAGGGACAGGTGGCGGGCTCTTGTGAATGCGGTAATGAACCTCGGGGTTCCATAAAATGCAGGTAATTTTTTGACTAGCTGAGAAACTTTTAGCTTCTCAAGAAGGCCTCTGCTCCATGGAGTTAGTGTTGTTTAGATAATATGATTTTTTAAATCCTCAGTTCGTTCATTGAGGTTTCATTAGTTCACATGCGCATAGTTATACGTACATACGAGTATAATTAGTGCTTGAGTAGGCCTGTCTGTTGACTGTAATAATGTGACTGTTTCGTAGAATCAGTTTGTTCAATTGTACGGGTCTGTCATTTAAATAAGTGCTTTTTTTAGTGAAGCATGTGGTACGAGCAGGCCCAATTAAACACACGCCTACATTTGCCAGTACTCGTACATTTTGTAGTCCTATTCTAACTACAAGAAACGCAGGGTCCACAAATTTTCCAAAAATCTAGAAGCCGTCTCAAAATACTTGACGTCGGAAGGGTGACATGAAGCAAGCCCCATACTGACAACCCACGAATGCTGGGCAACTCCGGGCAACATGTAGTCCCCTAGGCCACCGGGCGCTTGAGATTTTTGCACCGCTGACTTAGCGCATAATTAGTTCGGATAATTGTGTGGCGGTATGCCTTGTGAGAACACAGCCTTCATTAGTATGATCGGAATGTTCGTTTTCTCTGAAACGCATTTTTTATTTTGCAGTTTTAATGGTATACAGGGGAATAACAAAACTGATGACAATATTTAATATGTTCCATGTCCGTACACTGTATCATACGAAATAATATACTCGTACATCAACTAATGCACTAAAATATAGATAATCTCTGTTCGTAAAAGTCTCCTACATGTTTCGACCCTGCTGGGCCATCCTCAGGGAGAATAGTTTTGATACACTATGGTTGCGTTTATACAGTTAAGTGTGAATGTGCCCTAGGTTTCATCCTCCGTTTGAGAGGTATCGTGTTCTGTCCCAGACCGCGGATACCCAGACCGCGGATACCCAGACCGCGGATACCCAGACCGCGGATACCCAGACCGCGGATACCCAGACCGCGGATACCCAGACCGCGGGTACCCAGACCGCGGGTACCCAGACCGCGGGTACTCAGACCGCGGGTACCCAGACCGCGGACAGAATTGTATGACAGTAATTATATTCTGACATATAAACTGTTCTAAAGTTACTCTGAGCCTAGATCTTTATGATTTATTTTAATAATATCTTCTTTTTTATTCATGTATGAATTATCGAAAGTGATAATAAATATAAAGTGGAACGGAGACTGATGGGAAATAGGAATATGTTGCTGGATTCAGAAGGAGCGTGTAAGCGTGTTACAGGTTTTGTATTAGTTCATTCAGTCACTCATTGCATAGCCTCTCTTGCAAAAAGTCCTCAGTTTCATCCAAAGCAAGTTCTCCATAGAGTGAAATCTAATGCTTCTTCTTCAAATTTCAGTATCTTCTCTTTTTCTTAAGTCGTCCAGTAGCTGATTATGTCTCTTTCCTTGTCTTCTCTTCCCTTCTGTCATTCCTTTAATAAGTGCGTTTTAGAAGGCAGTTCCCACGCAAGATGTGACCAATCCAGTTAGCCTTCCTTCGTTTAATTTTACGCATGATGCGTCTCTGTGCCTTTAACTTGAGGATAATGATTCTGTAATTACAAACTTTTCCACATTGTAGACAAAATATACCTCTTTAGAGCACCAATTTCGTATAGCAGGCACGCAGATCGAACATAAAACAATCTTTGAAACCTGGCACAAGAGCGGTTTAAAGGTCACACGTTATTATGGGATTCCATTTGTTGTCGTTTAGTGTGGTGTGAATGATACTGGTTATCTGCGTCAGGAACACAAAACGTGTCGGTTTAATTGTGTACATTATGACGCCTGTACTATTGTGTACGTCTGTTTCAAAATCGAACACCGGCGAGACAACGGTGCGGAGAGGTGCGAGGAAAGGGAAAGAGGGTGTCATATATGGAATTATTTTAATGGATTCGTTTGCTGGGTCAGCCGTATCGGAATAATAACGTGTTGGAATGGGGACATATACTACTGGTATAATTAAAACAGTTAATCAAAACCGTTATCCGCTTTTATACAAACCAATGTAATGCTATTGTAGAGGGCGCTTTTACGCTGGATGAACATGACGTATCGTTTGGGACTACTTGGTTTCTGGGTTTGTCCCTCGTCTAGTGTTCTGAAATGTACAGAGTAACACGGTAT